>JAECUM010042752.1:0-18967 GCA_016617855.1 Megalonaias nervosa
TCAACTACATAGGGTTATTATTAATTTCATAGAAAATAATGATCAGACTGTTAGCAATGACGTAATAAGAAAAAAACTATCTGGTTATAAGCAGTGTGATAAAAAAAATATGCGTGACTTTGATATTGATGTTGAATTTATTATAAAACTAAAAACACAACAGAATAATAATTGTGCAAGTTGTAACTGTAATATGTTGTGGCAATATTCGAATAATAATCCAAGACAATTTACCGTAGACAGAATTAATAGTGATCTTGGTCATACACGTGATAATGTGATGCTGACCTGTCTTGAGTGTAATCGACGTCGGGGCGCTGGTTATGTAATTGTATGTGGTGGTAATTGTGTGTCTTTAGGAATTACCTGTAATTGTTCACGTACAAATCCACGTTGAGGGGCTCTCGAATTTAGTCTGTAGATTGGAGGTCTACCAGTAGATCTAACTACACTAGAAATTGTATGTGTAGTCACACTCCATATAGGATCAGTTGCTCTTTTTTTACCACCTTCAAGTTCGCCAGGTTCGTATAAATATCTTACAGTTACATTACCTAATACTGGTTGAGGTTGTTGTCTGTCATTACTACGGGGTATATATTTTTTTTGTGATCGCAATAGAAGGTTTCATGGAAGTTGAACGAGTAATTTCATTATTTAATGCAGCTATCACACTTGGTAACCTTGCAACCCATTCACGAGATCGCTCACCAGATTTAAAGTTAGTAGATATCTCTTTTGCATATTGGTATCCAAATAACCGCTCAGCAAGTGTTCGATTAAATCGTTCAACAATTGCCTGATCTCGATGAATTTCAGTATGTCCTCGTCTAATTTTAACGGTATGTTTCTTCATTAACGATAATACTATTCCAAGAAATTCTTTGCCAGGATCAACCTGTAATAACTGTGGCCATCGCAAAGGTCCTCGCTGATAAATTCGTTCAAACGCAGATGAAACTTCGGATGCTGTCTTTGTTGATAATGGTTCAGCTTCTTTGTATCTACTTGCAACGTCAACGACAGTTAATGCGTATTTGTATGTGCGTGACTGACGTTTACCAATTTTAATGGTATCGTGTGGTAAAAATAAAATATCTGCTTGATGAACCTCATTAGGGGCGCTGACATCAAAATGTGCATATTGAATATTTTTAGGTGGTGGTAGATAAATTTGCCATATTGCCTGTCGTGCTAACCACGCTGCAGCAACAGAACGTGAGACTTTTGCTGCCTCAGATAATTTAGTAATCGCTGATCTACCTCTCCAATATCCTCTTGGACTATAATAAATGGATTCCATTATAATATTTATATTATTAATTACCAGCCCCTAACATTATTTTACTTTTCATGGCAGATTTTACTAGAAAACTAACTAATTTATCTCTGACAGATTTATTTGGTATAGAATTTAATGCATGAATCAATTTTACATCTGCGAGATGCCTTTGTTGTAAATCTTTACTTTTATATGCAACGTCATGAATATGACATGCTTGATCAATCTTATTTACTGGATACTCTCCTGGTCTTGGTTGATCTTGATCATCAAGTCGGATGTCAAGTCGGGTTCCAGGACCACAATAATTATATCCTGGTAAGTGTTTCTCACCGGCATATTTAGCCCACGGAGTTCCTGGTAATTTTCCTAATAAAGCGGCTATATCTCCACCTATCTTTGTACCTGACTTTGTCAGGGAATCAGACATGGAGATAAATTTATATTTTTTCGTGCCGCATTTTACACATTTACCTGTTAATGCACGTCGTTTATTTTTTGTTATTATTGTTGTCCGTCCAGTAGTGGGTGTAGATAATCTACATCGAACACAATATAGACTCATGTTATTAATAATATGGATATAATTGATTTTTCGGCGACACGAAAACAGGAGCCAGTGAAGCACCATTCAGCATTACCAAATTCGATAAGGATGATTATAATAGGTCCATCTGGATCGGATAAAACACAACTATTATTAAATTTAATAATGCGATGGTTAAAATGGAGTAAATTGTATTTAGTAGCACCATCCGTAGATGATCAACATTGTTACGAAGTACTTAAGGATTTTAACAAGAAAGTGAAATCAGTTAATAAAGACGGAGACGATGTTGTTGACTTTATTACCGATATTGATGAGGCCCCATCTGTAGATGACCTAAATGGATTTATTAATAATTTAGTGGTGTACGATGATATTATGTTGGACAGACAAACAAATCCGGCTAGAATATTTTCTCGAGGTAGACACAAGAATACAGATGTTATATACGTCACACAAAGATATACACAAATACCTAAAGTGATCAGAGATAACTGCAATATTTTGGTTGTGTTTAATGGAGTAGATAATTATACTTTACAGAATATTTATTATACTTGGTGTTCAGGGGATATGGATATGATGAAGTTCAGAAACTTTTTTGCTCAAGCACAAGCTGTTCCGTTTGGATTTATAACAATAAATCTACATGATCCAAAATCCAGATATCGTATAGGTCTAGATAAAATCTTTGGTTAATCTGTGATTAACTCTGCTCCTCCTCTGCTAGAGAATTATTTCCCCTTTCTATGTATGTCTGTATGTATGCATGTTTGTCTGTATTTTAATTTATCAAAAATAATCAGTAGATCCCAGCGGTTACCCTTCAATGGAGCCCCTCGATAGCCTGTGTGACTTTCATGGGGTCCTTACATTGTCGTTCTCTCTTATGACGTATTGTGCGGCACGCCCATGTTCTGTTTCTTTTGGCTAACACCCTTTCTGGATGTTTATTTGGGGATTCTTCCATGGGGCAGAGAGCTCAAGGCATGCTACTGATTATTTTAGGGGGGGCAAATTTGCATAGACACACCTCCTGGCGAATTTCTAATTGACGAAAGCGAAATATTAGCAATTCAGAAGGCTGTCTAGGCATTGCGATTTCGATAAAACCCCCACGAAACCCCGGGGTAGAATCCAAAATAGAATCCGACCACGAGATACGTGGTGGTTTATCGAAATCTCAGGGGATGCCTCCCCCCTACTTATTAAAAGATATGGGCGACCCGGGGACCCGAACCCATCTCGGCGAGATCTGGGTCGAACCGCAAACATCAGTATTAAAGTTTCCAGCAACTTTAACATTGAGCTAACGAACTCGACTACGGATATACGTTTTAGAAATTATTATATGTGATTATTGTGCAATAGCATTTGATGTCTGATTTTACAAATAAATAAATATTTATAATTTTATTAAGATATTTTACCATTATATATATGAACCGATTAAAATGTATTATATTTAAAATTAAAGCACGGAAATAAAATGCACACAAATACCTATCTCCGCGGAAATATCCGCGGCGATAAACACAGCTATTGTTTGAACTACCACACATGTCCTTGAAAAATCGGTACGCATACCTATCTCAGTACATGTATGTATGACTCACTTCATGTATATACATGCAATAGTTGATCTGGATAAATTCATAGCAGCAGGAAGGGTGAATGACCACGTGTGTGTAAGATAACAGCAGACAAGAAGGGAATATGATATGCGCGGTATGGCAGTCGAACCTTACACATTTGTCTTAATCATAATGCAAAATTTGCTCGAAAACCAAGTTGTAGGGTCCACCGCAGCAAGGGGGGGGGGTGGACAGACATTTGGTAATGAATATATTTGCAAATGATTTCGCGGTACGGCAGTCGAACAGACCACTTGCCTCAATTATCACTAAAATTTGTCTTAATTATAATAGTGGTCTGCTCACCCTCCCTGCTGCTAAAGCTAACAATACCCACACCAAAACCAAAACATGAACCGAGCGGACCTAAAAGAAACACGTTCACTCTTTCCAACAAACACACTTTATTATCATTCAGAAATATAACCTAAAACAAACATACATTATCGTACAAGTCATGGAAACGAAGCGTTTATAGGCACACTTCTGTTTTTTTTTTTTTACATAAAATAGGGAAACGAAGTGTTTATAGGCACACTCCTATTTTTTAACCTACCAACACACAAATACAAATATTTTGGCAATAGAGTAGTATATCTTTTCTAGATTTTTGGGGTAGCCCTGAAAAAATGGCGGCTTTGTTTGGGGTTGTGGCAATCTCTTGTCGTCTAAGATTGTGTATCCGTCTGGCTGCAGGCATTCCCACAGAATAGGGTCTGCTTCTTCGGAAGGAGGAGAACTCCTTAGTGTCCACTCTACAGTCCACAAAACCTCTGTCTGGTTCCTGCGGCTGGTGCTGATGCTGTATCTGCTGTTTCAGAAGTCTATACTTCTAGGTCCATTCTTGCTCCTTTTTTATTTCTTCTCTGAAGGATTCTTCTGTCAGGTCTTTTGCTGCTTTCAACATTCTGACGTTTTTAGTCTCTACAGGCTTTGGCATCACGTTTTGCCTGACACGATGCAAATGGACGTGAGCTTCGTTCGGCTTTGCTAGTCTTGAAGACATCTTCACAGTTTGACGCATTAACAATGGATGGTCAAACTCGTTCGTTCGTTAGTTGAATTTAGGTTGCATTTGCCCACTAGGGCATGCGCGACCGGTTAATGCCTGCATCGGGGGCTGATTGATTTTTTTCGAGGGGGACGGAATAGTGCCACATCCCCCATCGCTTTAATGCACACATAGTGTGCTGATTGATTTTGTCCGTTTTCACTCACAAAGCAAGTTTAAAATGTCCGGCCATGGCAAGCAGGATGGGTGTTTACGGGAATAAGGCATTGTACATCCGGGTTCCTTTTGGCCCCGGTGTTTCCGTAAAGTAAATGTTGTCGTCATGACATAGTTATGAATTTTGAAACGGAGATTCGAACCCAGGTCTGAGGGTAAACGGCACCCATCCACTTCCCTGCACACACGAGCCATATTCCATCACGACTAAGAACACATCACAAAACAATGATGCTACTTAATCGGTGTTATATGCACTCGTGTGTAGCAGACACGCTCGCATGACAACCTAGTAATTAATTCTCATCTATCTACAGTCATTCCGGATTCCTATGAAAGAAATCACAGTATATAGGGTTAATTACAGAGTTGTTGATCTTGTAGGGTTTAACGTCACTTTTCAGCAGAAGATAGGCTATACGTGGCGGCCAGTATTGATGGTGGAGGACGGAACCGGGAAAACCCTAGAAAGAACCACCAACCCACGAGAAGCCACTGGCAAGGTTTCTCACATACCCACATTAGCCGAACCCGAGACTCGAACCCACGCAGAGAGTGATCCGTAAAGGTGAACGCGTTAGACCACTCGGCTCCTCGGGGCACCTAAATAATAGAGAATTAGAAATATACACCAGACAGAACGGAAAGTGCTATACCTGGATTCAATAGAACAAACCTTGATGATATTAGGCAGAAATCAAGGTATATAGGATTAATTATAGAGAATTATAAATATACACCAGACAGAACGGAAAGTGCTGTCCCTGGGTTCTAGATTCTATAGAAGAAAGCTTGAAAATAGTAGGCAGAATTAATATTTAATACAAATAATACTATCATACAGGTTAGAGAAAGTTTAATTCGTACTCTACGGAGATTCGAACCCAGGTCCGCGGGAAAAAGGTACCCATCGATTTCCCTGCATACACGAACCTATATTCCATGACGCCTGAGCACACATTAACCAAAAATGATGCTATTTGATCGGCGTTATATGCCCTCGTATGTAGCAGACACACCCGCACAACATAGTAATTCATTCTCATTCCGGATTTCTATCAAAGACGGCATGGAAAATAACACTAATTATAGAGATTACTAAATATACGCCAGACAGAACGAAAACTGCTATCCCTGGATTCTGTAGAAGAATGCTTGATAACGGTAGGAAGAATAAATATGTAATACAAACAATACTATCATACAGGTTAGAGAATTTTCAATTCGAACTCTACGGAGATTTGAACCCAGGTCCGCGGGTAAACGGCACCCATAGCCTTGCCCGCACACACGAGCCCATATTCCATCACGACTAAACACACATCACCGAAAAATGATGCTACTAAATCGGTGTTATATGCACTCGTGTTTAGCAGACACACTCGCATGACAACGCAGTAAATAATTCTCATCTGTCTACACAGTCATTCCAAATTCCTATCAAAGACGGCATGGAATATGGCATTATTAAAAGAGATTACTAAATATGCACCAGACAGAACCGAAGTGCTATCCTTGGATTCTATAGAAGAATGCCTGATAACGGTAGGCAGAATTAATATTTCATACAAACAATATTATCATACAGGTTTGAGAATTTTTAATTCCAACTCTATGGAGATTCGAACCCAGCCCATATTCCATCACTACTAAGCACTCATCACACCAAGAAAGAAACATGCTACTTAGTTGTTCTTATGTGCACTCATGTGTAGCAGACACATTCTCATGAAAACCTTGTAATCAATTCTCATCTATATACATAGTCATTCTGGTTTAATATGAAAGAAATGAAGGTATATAGGATTAGTTATAGAAAATTATAAATATATACCAGACAGAACGGAAAGTACTATCCCTGGATTCTATAGAAGAATGCTTGACAATATATGGCAGAAGTAATATTTAATACAAATAATACTATCATACAGGTTGGAGAATATTTAATTCGTACTCTACGGAGATTCGAAACCAGGTCCACGGGTAATCGTCACCCATCACCTTGCCTGCACACACCAGCCTATATTCCATGACGCCGAAGCACACATCACAAAAAAATGATGCTACGAAATCATTTTTATGTTGACTCGTTTGTAGCATACACAGTAGCATGACAACCCAGTAATTTTTTTCTCATCTGCCTATATAGTCATTCCGGATTCCTAGGAAAGCAATCAATGTATATAGGATTAGTTAAAGAGAATTAAAAAAAATACACCAGACAGAACGGGATGTGCAATCCGAGGATCCTATAAAGGAATCCTTGATAATATTAGTCAGAAGTAATAATTAATACAAATAATATCGTCAAACAGGTTAGAGAATTTTTACCTCGTACTATACGAAGATTCGAACCCATCTCCACGTGGTAACCACTCCCATCGCCTTGCCTCTACACACGAGTCCATATTCAATCACGACTAAGCACACATCAGTAGTATAGTGGGACGATATAGCGTCACGTAGACCGTAATGTTAAATTTAGGGGGTTGTACCCTGGCGACAATGGGAATTTAACATGGGAATTTAAACATGGGTGGAACTGTATAGCGTCAAGATTTATAGCGTCAAATGCACACCCTGGGACTGTATAGTGTCAATGGGAATTTAACATGGGAATTTTGACATGGGTGAGTCTGTATAGCGTCAAGATTTATAGCGTCAACTGGTACACCCTGGGACTGTATAGCGTCAGTGGGAATTTAACATGGGAATTTTAACATGGGAGGGTCTGTATAGCGTCAAGATTTATAGCGTCAACTGGTACACCCTGTGATTGTATAGCGTCAATGGGAATTTAACTTGGGAATTTTAACATGGGTGGGTCTGTATAGCGTCAAGATTTATAGCGTCAAAAGCACACCCTGGGACCGTATAGCGTCGATGGGATTTTAACATGGGAATTTTAACATGGGTGGGTCTGTATAGCGTCAAGATTTATAGCGTCAAATGGTACACCCTGGGACTGTATAGCGTCAATGGGAATTTAACATGGGAATTTTAACATGGGTGGGCCTGTATAGCGTCAAGATTTATAGCGTCAAAAGCACACCCTGGGACTGTATAGCGTCAGTGGGAATTTAACATGGGAATTTTAACATGGGTGGGTCTGTATAGCGTCAAGATTTATAGCGTCAAATAGTACACCCTGGGACTGTATAGCGTCAATGTTAATTTAACATTGGAATTTTAACATGGGTGGGTCTGTATAGCGTCAAGATTTATAGTGTCAGGTGGTACACCCTGGGACTGTATAGCGTCAGTGGGAATTTAACATGGGAATTTTAACATGGGTGGCACTATAGACGGACAAGATTTATAGCGACAGGTAGACCGTAAAGTCAAATTAGAGGGATTGTACCCTAACGACAAGATTTATAGCCTCACGTAGACCTCTATGTTAAATTTAGGGGGTTGTACCGTAGCCTCAAGATTTATAGCCTCACGTAGACTTCTATGTTAAATTTGGTCGTTTTCACTATAACCTCAAGATTTATAGCCTCACGGGACCCTACTTTGTACCCTACGGACAAGGGAAATTGAACATGGAGAAATATTGGGCCTGTCTAGCGACAAAAAAATATTGGGCCTGTTTAGCGACAAAAATATTGGGCCTGTATAGCGATAAGAGGAATGGAACAGGTAGGGTCTATTTTTAGTTACAATTTTTGGTCAATTTCTGTTTAAAAACCTTTGTATGTATTTATAGCTACAACCTTTGGAAAACCCAAGTCTATATTTATAGCCTCAAAAATGTCTAGCTTCAGTGACGTCACTGAACTGGCTGACCTGAATACTCGATACTGTGTGACCTCACTGCACTGGCTGACCTGAATACGCGATATTGTAGGTAGATGAAATGAATTGGATATGAATAAAGGAAGTTTTATAGGGACAAAGACCAATACACACACACACAAAAGAAAGGGAGAAAGAAAAAAATCATCCGTTTCCTGGAATGGCAGAGGCCAGGAATGACTCACATTGTCCGTTACTTTCGCTCTAGGAGAAGCGTTTGACTGACATGGTCATGGATACTTTACAAGAGAACATTCGTGGTTTGCCTGTGGAGTTGAGAGAACGCATTTACCGCGAGTTCGTCAAAATACAAGTGAAACGCAAACAACCACTGCATCCGTTACGTCACCGATGTTTGAACCACCGGTACCTAAATGCTATAAGAGGAGTGATTCTGATGACAGTGTTCCAGTGGTCAGACATTGATGAATCGCGTGAAATTCATAAATCTTTGGATGCCACTCATTCAACTTACAAGGTGATTCTAATACACCGAATTCCAACGGACGAGTTAGAGGATTACACAAATCTTTACAAGAACAATTCTTTCTAGTTCAAGAGGAAACTTCTGTGCGACGTGTGGTGTGTGAGTAAGTGACTAAACTTTTTTGGGGTCAACGTGTAGTGTGTGTCTTAGTGACTTGCTTTCTGGGATTTCGTTTACCAGTCGAATCCTTGTGGACTCTTTATAAACAGTACATACCACACCAAAAGGCACGAAAGTGGTCCCTTTAAATGTACACGAGAGACTCATTCTGCTCAAAGCTTTGCGCTTTCATCTTGATACTTCTCAACCTCTACGGGAAAACAAGATTCGTCAACTTTTAGGCACTGAAGATGTGTACGACGACGTGTGTGTAGCTTGTGACTTGCACCCTCACTGGAAAGATGTACGTGACTGGAAAAGTTGGGGCTTTGAGGCTTGGACAAAAGAAAGTGGCACACTATGCAAAAGATTTGTCATCCTAAAAAGTTCAAACGTTCAGTGAAAAAAGTAACTTTTAAACCAGTGTTAGTGACAGTGCCAGAAGAAGAAGAAGAAGAAGAAGAAGTTGTGACCGAGGAAAACCACTCTCTTCAGGACAGAACCGTTATTGACATCTCCGAAAGGCCATTCCGGGAGGACTTTTGTGTGACTGTGCCAAGGAGTGTAGAGACTCTAAGAACATTACACACGGGTCCCTACAATTCTACCTCTTGATCACCACAAATGTTGTACAGAGACTTGTTTATATTCCACTATGATTGTTTTGATGTGTCTTTTATTCATGTACTTATCCATTCGGCTTTTATGTATTTTTGTCTTTCGTGTTGTTCACTTTTAAAGATGACAATAAACGTGTCCTGAAAAAAGTATGAAAACCCTTATCTTGTCTGTCTTCGTGTCAAAAGTGACATTCCTTTCACTACTACTATGGCTACCTCTACTGTCTTTGCTCGCTCTTCCTCCACTGTCAAAGTCATTAACGAACATGTTGATCGGACTAGTTGGGAGGCCTTGTATCTTCGCCATCCCTTTAACATGCTCATTGCCGGACCGAGCGGTTCAGGCAAAACCGAATTTGTCAAACCTTTGATCCAACATAAACATCATTTGATCGATCGTCCACCTCAACGAATCGTGTGGTGTTACAAAGAGTGGCAATCGGCGTACAGCCTTCTGCGAGAAAGTCAAGGCGATTCCATTCTCTTTGTGGAAGGCATTCCTGGCGAAGACTACGGGTTCGTGTCTGACTCCAGTCAAACTCATTTGGTTATTTTTGACGACATATTAGGAGAAGACGAAGAAGAAATTAAACTGGTTTACGCGCAAAGGGCATCGTAATGCCAGTGTCATTTACACCACCCAAAATTTGTTTCAACAAAGTAAAGCCCATCGTACCATCAGTCTCAATGCTCATTACGTGGTGTTGTTTAAAAGCCCTAGAGATAAATCGCAAGTGCAAGTCTTAGCCAAACAGTTAGGAACTCCTTGGCTGACTCATGCGTACGACGATGCCACTCAAACCCCACACGCCTATTTACTCGTGGATTTAAAACCCACCACTCCCGATTATTTGCGATTTCGTACCCATCTGTTTTAACACTGGTGCCAAGCCTGTCGTGTACACGTCCCCTTCGTCGACTTAACCACAACCACAACCACCAAAAAAAAAATATATGGAAACCTCGGTCACTTGGGGTCTGTCTCACACAGCGTCAACATGATGTCCCTTCAGTCTCATCTTCCCATCAAATTGATTCGTGCCTTGTACGGTATCAGTCGCGAAAAAAATCCACAAATACGTGCTCGTGTCTTAGAAGCTAGTCTCAAAGAAGTCTTACGATGGTTTACGGTGACAGCACGTCAATTACTGCAAGGCATCATTCAGATTCCACCTCAAACCAAACGTTGTTTTTTTTTGAGAGAAAAAAAGTTGCCTTGACGCAGCTGGCCGATCCTCGCATTGACACTCAAACCAAAAAGCAAATCATTTTGAAACCTGGAGGAAGCGGTTCTCTAGGAGGTGTCATCATTCGTTCCCTCTTAAAATGGGATCCTAATGCTCCCCAAGACAAAAGCCACGCCCAAACGTATTCAGAAGAAAAAGATAAAGAGCAACGGTGTCAAGACCAGGTCACAGCCTCAGAAAAAGAAAAGTCCACAGAGAACAGCTTCTGCTCGCAAGAGAGCGTCTCCAAAAACTTCTCCTAAAGCTGTGACACTCTCTTCCTCTTTAGCGGCAGTGGCCGCTGCTCACAAAGTACCTGTCCCCAAAATCAAAGTCCAAGAGAGAATGGGTGTGTTACAGAGTTTACTGGATTTGTCCAAGCAAGAACTGTCCCGATTTAGTCCGTTGCGAACTCCTCCACGACGTGTGTTGCCTGTCATCAAGTTGATTCGACG
This sequence comes from Megalonaias nervosa, assembly GCA_016617855.1. Lineage (NCBI taxonomy): Eukaryota > Metazoa > Mollusca > Bivalvia > Unionida > Unionidae > Megalonaias > Megalonaias nervosa. Next base: position 11,377 of record JAECUM010042752.1, read on the forward strand.
TAAAGACAATCAGTGGCGACGCATTCCAGTATAAAAAAGACCTGAGGCAAACGATAGGTTTAGTTTTGTTGTGCTGCTGAACGCCCAAAGATGGCCCCTCCAAGAAGTGCACACCGTTACCATCGTCGTTCTTCTTCGGTCCAAAAAGGAAAAGGAAAAAGAAAAAGACTGTCAAGTCATCCAAAAAAACACTTGTCAAACATTGACGTCACCTCCAAAAAAGACACTCGTCCAAAGAAAAAGAGGAGCCACCAAAGAGGAGGATTCTTTGGTAATTTTGGAAAACACATCGTCACCATTATGACGAAGCGATAGTCCCCAAAAAAGGATAAAAGACCGTGTGTCAAGCCATAGACGTTAGTATAATTTTTGCTGTGTGCCACGGAACCAATGAACCAACCGAGAAAGATGTCACCCCAAAAAAGACGTTACACTTCTACCCCCAAAAGGAAAGAAAAGGAAAGGACTGCCACCTCGTTTAGCCAAACATTGGGACATGTTGTCCGTCCTGTCCAAAGCTCCTCCACCCATGCGAAAAAAACTCATTCAAACTGCCTCCAAAGACGTCATCGAGAGCCTGTTTCGTACCTCCCCGACAGTGACTGTCCCCAAGAAAGGTGGAGTGTTGGCAGCAGGAGATTGGGTGCGCATTGGCAAAACCAAACGCACTTTCGACAAAGGTCACTTACCCAACTGGACCACCGAATTGTTTCGTGTCACCGAACGTGTGCGTGGCCGTCATCCTTCCGTCTATAAATTGGAAGACATGAACGGGGAGGTGTTAAAAGATCGTTTTACTTGCCCGAGTTACAACGTGTGACCAAAAAAGAAGACGACGTGTACGAGATCGAAAGCATTCTCGATCAAACAACTCGTAAAGTGGGTGAAAAACGTGCCAAAGAAGTCAAAGTACGTTGGAAAGGATATCCTCCCAGTTTTGACTCTTGGATCGACGCTTCGCAACTCATCGACTATAAAAAGGAGTGACCATCATGCCCTTCAACACAACCTCAGCTACCACAGTGACCACTCCTTCCCCTAGTTCTTCTCTGCAAGATGTACAAAAATAACCCTTTTGGGTGTGGTGTGGAGAACGTGTGCCTAAAACGCAAATCGTCTTTTTCTGCCAAATCTTTGTGGTGTATTGTGTCATCGGTGCTGCCATTGCCAAGTTGAGTTGGAAACAAGGAGACAAACAATTGTGGACCATTTTACTTAGCAGTTGCATCGCTTTCCTTCTTCCCAATGCATCCCTGAAATACTCTTCTGACGGGAACAACAACGGGAGTGCTGCGTCCAACGTTAGTCCCCCTTCCAAGTCACCCTAACCATCCTCTTTTAGACACTCCTCTGACTTGCAGCGACTCCTAGAACACTAGAACTCTGGAATTATGAACAACCAATTTTACTTAACGTTACCCAGTGACAGTTCGATGGAGGTGTTTCCCAATAACACTTTGTGCTGTTACACAGCCAAATTACCTCAGGCCATCCAATTGGATCACGAAGCCCTTTGGGAAGTGGCTTTAGTAGAAATGATTCACCCTACACAAATCAAAAACATCGTTGAAAATCAAAACACTTTTACGGTAGAAGTTTATGACGAACATGTGCAACAACACTTGGATGAACGCAGCAGTGAAGCTGACTCTATGAAATCACAAGACCCCAAAACTAAACGAACCACTTAACGGTTGAAAATTCCCCCAGGCGATTATTTTAGTGGTCAATATTTGCAGAACGCTATTGCTGACAGGTTCTATGCCATGTTTGGTAAAGTCTTGGAGAAAACCAGAAAAAATGTCACGATCGATTACCACAAAATAGCTCGTCGCCTAATGATGAAATTTTCAGAGAACAAAGTATTGGCCATTACATTTTGTCCTGAGTTGTATGACATTTTGGGTGGAGACCCCAAGTTGATCAAGATTGCAAACGAAATACCAGCCCTGACCAGTAACTCGGATGTTGCGAAATATTTTAGATTCCCTGTAGAAATGAACCAAGGACTGAATTTGATCTTTGTGTACTCCGATGTGGCGGAGTACAATGTGGTGTGACACACCCCCGTACCGTTACTGCGTGTCATTCCTTTCAAAGTGGATTTTGCCACGAACGCCGACGAGGAAGATGGAAACACCTATCACGTTCACCGCGAATTTTTACATCCTCACTATTTGCCCCTCAGTAAGTCGTATTTCGACACTGTCAACATTACTATAAAAGGAGATCTGGGAGAAAATATTTCATTCACCAAAAGGAAAGTCACAGTGAAACTCTATTTTTGAAAACGATTACTCTAACCTTTTGTCAGTCATGTATCCTGTATACCAAGGAGTCGCTCGACAGATAGGACATGTTTTAGGTGATATGCTCAGGTCAGCCTTTCGTACAGTGGCTCCCATTTTGAAACCGATGGTGACACGGGGATTGCACGACTTGAAAGATGCCGCGTTGATGCAAGGTAAAGAATTTCTCCAAAATGTCATCATTGACAAACAAAATCCCAAAGAAGCTTTCTTGAAAGCAGGCAAAAATGTCTTGCTTCAAACGGGTAAAGATATTTTGGGCCCCCGAGAAACTCATATAAATGCCCAGGGCGATGCCGAGTCAAGCATTAATGCTTCCCTGACGTCACAGCAAGGACAAGGCAGAAAAAGACGACGAAGACACCCCTTCAGAGGACTTCACACCCCTAGGGCTAGAAAGACGAAGAAAAGAAAAACCGTCCGAGACTTAGATGTTTTCGCTTATTAAATCAGAGAAAATGATGCACTGAGAGTCTTGCGCTTGTTCCAAGTCACAACTGGATCTGTTTGCTATGCCACCCACCATGATGACGATGCAAGAATGCCAATGGGTCGAATTTCATCCCGTCTCCTCTTTGACGGATTCAGCTTACAGCGAGTTTAAAATCAAAGGACAACCCGAAGATTACATCGATCTGAATAGCAGTTACTTGTACCTGAAACTCAAAGTGATCAAAACGGACAACACCGATCCGGGTGTCGATGCCAGAGTAGCTTCCGTCAACAATTTCATGCATTCCTTGTTCAACGAAGTGGATTTGTACTTGAACAACAAACTGGTTAGCAGCAGCATGCATGAATACTTACCCTTACCGAGCGTACCTGGAAAATCTCTTGACGTACGGAAAAGAGGCCAAGAACACTCATCTGGGTGCCTGTGTGGTACGGAAACCTGACACCTCAGGTGAAGACATGTTTAACGACACAGCCCTGACAGCCGATGGCGATCCCCACAATGAGGGTTTTAACGACCGTCGAAAGAAAATCCTGCAAGGTCTTAGTTTAGAACGGATGAATCGTTTGCATTTGGACATGTGGTTACAAGACAAGTATTTGCTCAACGGAGTGGATATTCGCCTGAGACTCAATCGCAGCAGTGTCGCTTTCCATTTGATGACTCATACCAATGAGTACAAGACCATCATCCAAAAAGGCAGACTTTACGTGCGCCGCGTAGAAGTGTTACCTAAAGCGGAAAACGACATCAGTCACACATTGAGCAGATCGACCGCCAAGTATCCGATACGACGTGTAGAAGTGAAAACGTTCACCATTGCTGCTGGACTCCGATCCAAGATCGAAGATCATCTGTTCCAAGGACAGTTACCCTAACTTTTAATCGTTGGCATCGTCAGTAATGCAGCCCTCAACGGAGCCCGCGATCAAATCCTTTCCAGTTTAAGCACTACAGAGTGTCCAAGATCGAAGTCAGTCTTGATGGCAAGACCTTGTGTACCAGACCCTTCGAACCTAACTTTGCCCAGAAGAATTACGTGAGATCGTACTTGTCCCTGTACGAAGCTACCGGACAACTAGGAAGCAACACCAGTCACGGTATTTAGTACGAAGATTATGTAGGAGGTTACACTTTGTGGGCCTTTGATTTCACTCCAGACCAAGGCAGCAACGAGGGACATTTCCACCCTATAAAATCCGGTCAACTGCGTGTGGAACTTCAGTTTGCAGAAGCTCTCACCGAGACGGTCAACGTCATCTTGTATGCCGAATTCGACAATACCATCGAAATCAACAGTTTGAGAGAAGTCATTCTAGACTATTAGAAACAATGGAAGACTCCTATCCCTCATTGAGCGGTTGAGAATCTTTGGACATGGAATGGGAGGATAGCGTGAAAACAGAACCCCAAGACGAAGACAAAGAGGACAAGGTAGTAAAGACCAGATGGCCAGAACAAGAACAACATTTAGTGTCCTGTTTGCTAAACACCTGGTGGATAAAATTACGGAATTGAGTAAGAGAGATTGCTGTGGATGTCAAAACGATCATCCCAGTCAAATTCAACACGATAACTGTTTGATGATGAATCAAGAAGAAAAATTGGACGAGTATCTGGACGAAGCTTGGAGTCTCATCTCGGAATAAGCAGTGTTGCATGAGTGGTATAAAGACTTGCGTGATCATTCCTGCCCTCCATTGACTACTCTGGAGATCTATAGCATCGAAGCTCTCTTAGCCCACAGTTGGGAGACAAGGCGAAGAAACGGCTACTTGACAGAGCGTTTCAAACAAAAAGTCAGAATTGAATTGATGACTTATCATTACCTGTGGAAAAAAAACAAACAACAAAACAACAAAAAATGGACACCTGGGAACTTTATTACCTTTTGAACAATAGTTCTTATACTGCTTCTTGGAATCCTGTCGTGTGCGCTAAAAATGAACTACCTCATCGCAAACCTCAAGACCATCAAGCTTATGTCATCAACACGGACGAGAGTCATCTTCCAGGAACTCACTGGGTTACCGTCTACTTCCCTCAAGAGAATTGTGTGGAGTATTTTGATTCGTATGGATTACCCACTTTGGAAGACGATATCATTGACTTTATGAGAAGAAATGCCCAGACGACACGATACAATAATGTGAAATTACAAGGCACAGATTCCATGGTGTGTAGACAATATTGTGTGTATTTTCTTCATCATCGCAGTCTTGGATATCCTTTAGAACATTTAGTGACTTGTGTTGATCGTCACTCTTCTAGAAACGATGAGAAAGTAGATCGATGGTTTTGTGACCATTATGGTTATCTTTTGTCTTTAGCTAGGAAACGTAGTGTACATCAATGGCCTCATGACTTCCATCAATGGAAATCTCACATGATTTCACAACGTTGTCAACCTTGTCAAAAATAATTTGTTTGATGTTATTGTTACTTGTTAATTGTTAGTAGTTGATTGTTTGTTTCAATAAAAAATGTTGTGTTTTGAACAAAATGTGTCTGTCGTTTGTTTTCATAAAAAGACTGATCATGTGCTCTTTGATTTTCTCTCTATCCCTCACCATGACATTCGCTATCATAGCGTTCCGACACTAAAACCAAGTCGGGATGTTTTCTATCACGTCCGCGTTTGAACCATATAAAGCGGGTTGGTCTCCAGTCTGGCCATCCACTGTTGACTCGTCAACCTGTGAAGATGCCTTCCAAACTAGTCAAGCTGCACGAAGCTTACGTCAATTTACATCCTGTCAGGCTAAACCTGATACCGAAGCCTGAAGAGATAGAGAATGTCAGGATGTTAGCCATAGTCCAAGACCTGGTAGAAGAGGTCTTCAGAGAGGAAATCAAGAAAGAACCTTAAGAATGGACTGAGAAGTACGGACTTCAAAAGCAGAGAGAACAGCAACAACAATAGCAACAGCAGCAACAAGAACCAGACAGGTTTTGTCGACTGTCGTGTGGACACCAAAGAGTTCTCCTTCTCTTTCCGCAGAAGCAGGCCGTATCGTATAGGAAAGCCTGCTGCCAGACGGGGACGCAATCCTAGACAGTAAAAAAATAGATTGCCATCACTCCCCGTCAACAAAAAAAACAGCCCTTTTCAGGGCTACCCCAATACTCTCGAAAAGACATACTAATTCAATTGCCAAAAAAGTTGTGTGTTTGTGTCTTTAAAAATAGAAGTGTGCCTATAAGCACTTACTTTCTCTGTCTCGTCAGATAATATATGTCTGTGTTTGTAAGTAAAAAAAGTCAACTAGAGTGTTTCTTTTAGATCCGCACGTTTTCTTCTCTTCCCGTCTATGTGAATAGTAGGTATGTGTAGGTTTTATGCATTCGCATTCATTGGTGTGGATAGTAGATATGGGTGCTTTTTATGCGTTCTCGTTGGTTGGTGTGGATAGTAGATATGTGTCTGTTTTATGCATTCGCGTTCGTTGGTGTGGATAAGCCATATGTGTCTGTTTGATACGTTCTCGTTCATTGGTGTGGATAGCCTACGTGTCTGTTTTATGCATTCTCATTCGTTGGTGTGAATAGTCTATGTGACGTTTTATGCGCTAGCCTAGCGTTTATGCGGATAGTAGATAATGTGGTGTTTTATGCGTTCGCCTAGCGTTGGTGTGGATAGTAGATATGGTGTGTTTTATATGCGTTCGCGTACGTTGGTGTGGATAGTAGATATGGTCTGTGCTTTTCTTCTCTTCCCCTCTGTGTGGATATTAGGCATGGGTCAGTTTTCTGCATTCGCGTTCGTTGGTGTGGATAGTATAGTGTGTTTTATGCATTCGCATTCGTTGGTGTGGATAGTAGATATGATAGTGTTTTGAATGCGTTCGCGTACGTTGTTGTGGATAGTAGATATGGTGTGTTTTGTATGCGTTCGCGTACGTTAGTGTGGATACTAGATATGGTCTGTGCTTTTCTTCTCTTCCCGTCTGTGTGGATATTAGGTATTAGGCATTCGCGTTCGTTGGTGTGGATATTATATATTATAGTGTGTTTTATATATTCGCATTCGTTAGTTTGGATAGTAGATATGATAATGTTTTGTATAGGTTCGCGTACGTTGGTGTGGATAGTAGATATGGTGTGTGTTTTGTGTGCGTTCGCGCACGTAGATGTGGATAGTAGATATGGTCTGTGCTTTTCTTCTCTTTCCCTCTGTGTGATAGTAGGTATGGGTCTGTTTTATGCATTCGCGTTCGTTGGTGTGGATAGTATAGTGTGTCTCATGCATTCGGATTGGTTGGTGTGGATAGTAGATATGGTGTGTGTTTTGTATGCGTTCGCGTACATTGGTGTGTATAGTAGATATCGTCTGTGCTTTTCTTCTCTTCCCGTCTGTGTGGATAGTAGGTATGGGTTTGTTTTATGCATTCGCGTTCATTGGTGTGGATAGTATAGTGTTGTATGCATTTGCATCCGTTGGTGTGGATAGTAGATATGGTATGTTTTGTATGCGTTCCCGTACGTTGGTGTGGAAAGTAGATATGGTGTGTGCTTTTCTTCCCTTCCCGTCTGTTTGGATAGTAGGTATGGGTCTGTTATATGCATTCGCGATCGTTGGTGTGGATACTATAGTGTGTTTTATGCATTCTCATTCGTTGGTGTGGATAGTAGTTATGGTGTGTGTTTTGTATGCGTTCGCGTTCATTGGTGTGGATAGTAGATATGGTGTGTGTTTTGTATGGGTTCGCGTACGTTGTTGTGGATAGTAGATATGGTGCGTGTTTTGTATGCGTTCGCGTACGTTGGCGTGGATAGTAAGTATAGTCGTACTTTTCTTCTCTTCCCGTCTGTGTGGATTGTAGGTATG
>JAECUM010042754.1:0-31416 GCA_016617855.1 Megalonaias nervosa
AATTTATACAACGAGTGGTATATCATTGATACAGCGTACATACTGTACATATATTTTATTTGTATCACATACAAATACATATATTTGCCCTTTGAACGGAGTTCAGATTTACTACAGGCAGCCGTGTATTGACCTACTGAATGAACTCCTCACAACCCCGAGTTTGTACGCTACCAAATGTAGTTCTATGCCTTTAGTGGCTATTTTCAATCACCTCTGCATATTGATAAGTTGATTGTTTTTGGGTTGTTTTCTTGGTTTCTACTTTTCTCCACATTGATTAAATCAATATAATACACACTTATGATTTAAACATGAAAGATTGTTTTAATGATAAAAGTAGAGCAGTAGCAACACTTGGATAGTTAAGCCATTCAGATACCGGCGCATGGAAATTAATGTGGAATAGAAACTAAGATAACTGACGAACCAACAAGAGGTAATTAAAATATTTGTATTATTTACAGTTGATCTAAGTCATTATTCTGCTTTAGCAACAGTACAACCGACCACAAACTCTCTCTCTCTCTCTCTCTCTCTCTCTCTCTCTCTCTCTCTCTCTCTCTCTCTCTCTCATCCTTTGGTCGGTTTGACTTAACTTTTAACATCATTCATAAGTCCAGAGATATAGTGGAATGAGAAACGAAAATCCTCTACGTTCGCCATTTCATAGATTTTAGCCCGTATCCTGCTACGATGAGAGAGAGAGAGAGAGAGAGAGAGAGAGAGAGAGAGAGAGAGAGCCTTTGGACATTTTCATATTTAAATAATAATAATCGATTTTTTAGAACATTATGGTATGTTTAAGAAAAAACAACAAAACATAACATTAAATATATCACAGTATATGTAGCACGTATCCGAGGAATTTACTGGTTTGCAACTTTGTATCATTGATAAACACTGTAGATAAATCCCAAGGAAAGTGCACACGTATCGTTACGACGAACCATATTCTTGTAGTTTACTTGGTGTGATTTCTATTTCAAGGTTTTAATCCAGCCCAAATTCCTTTACTCTCTCATTGCACATTTCTGCGCAGTTTGTCCGTTATGTATGAGAGGGGAGGGGAGAACAGAAAGCAGAAAGAATTGTGATGAAAATGTGTGCCATATTAAATTCATTTAGAAAACGGGGATTATTAATACTTTTCATAGTTATTTTCATACGTTACTAGTGACTAATGTGAGGAAATTGATCATTGATCTAGAATCAACTGCAGACGCTCGTGAGAATGTTTATATATGCGTATTATTGCGCCATGGGCGGATCACAATCTGATATACCAATAATATTGGTATATCAAATTGCTTTATACCACTTTAAATGCATGTTATTTGTTAATGTATGTGGTATATATATATATATATATATATATATATATATATATATATATATATATATATATATACACACACACACACACAACGAAGGGAGCCCAGGGATGCCAATCATTTCCGTAAGCGACCTTCCCCAGGAAACAATTTCTGAATTCGTCGACTATCAACTTCGGCCTTTCATGATAAATCTGCCTTCATATATTCATGGTACAACGGAAACCTAAACTTCCAGGTGATACTCTCCTCGTAACTATGGGCATCTGTTCCTTATACACTAACATCACACACAAGGGAGGTATCACAGACTGCAAGGAAAAATGGGGCGGTCGACTTGATCTTCACCCATCCCATACATACTATCTGGTCACACTCTTAACACATCTTCTTCAGGTTTTGTGTTCAACAACCAAACCTTCCTACAAATGAATAGAATTGCAATGGACACTAAAATGGCACCGTCGTATTCCATTATTTTCTTAGGAAGACGAGAGCTAAACGCTCCTCAGGAAGACAACTTATAGACCTCTAAGCTTGTGCAGATTTATTTATTAGATTTATGTCGGAGTCATTAAACAGGTCCAATATCGTTTCAGATACTCAGTATACCCTCCTGAAGTGGAATATATAAACTTACCTTTATTCTAAATCAACGGACTCTCACCTGTATCTACTCCCAAACAGCTGCCACCCTAAGCATGTAATAAAAAAAAAATCATCCTTGGGATGTGTGCATTAGAACCGTCAAATGCATCATATGCCTGGTTAATTTCCACCCCAACGCCCCAAAACTACAATAGATCATTTGGAAACATTGACATCAGTTGGAATCCTCTGAACTTATAAAGGGTATATTTCAAGAAGTTTATATGGTACGGACCGTAGATTTAAAAATTTGAATGACTATATGGTACGTGACTATTTAATTTAAAACAAGACCTCAGATTTAGGTACATATTGCTGCAAAGATTGGGTTGTCCAATTTACAAATACACTGATCATCCAGTCGAGTTCATCGAGATGCTTCTGATTTAATATAACCTGGGATGAACCGATATAGAACACATACTTATGGAACAATAATGGATACTACAATTGAAAACGCATTAGGAGTTTGGGCTAAATGAAAAGTCTAATCTTTCTAATGCAGTCTTGTGAAAACTACAGAGAGACATCGGTTTAACAAACGTATGCAATTTTTGCGATAATATTTACCCAAGTGAATATTCTGCAACTCTTTACATATATTATTATTATTATTATTATTATTATTATTATTATTATTATTATTATTTAAAACTATTATCCATTGTGACGTTACACCATTTGACATACGTTCTTATTACCAACATGAAAAACATTACCGGGGCATATGTGTATGACGTTGATGTCTGGTCACGCATGATGTTTGTCCTTTTTTCCCAGCCTGGAATTAGAACAAACACACTTTGCTTCTCTACTTGATAGACACGATAATGCCTTCCTTAAAGTTTGTTGTACAACTTTGTTGGGTTCATGGCAGCATAACATAGATATTTAAGACCGTTTAATTAATTTTGTCTCCTTTCTTTCTTCCATCTTTTATTCTTTCTTTGTTCATTTTCCCGTCAGTGAAGGGCATAGGAGTCAAGAATTCCCCTTGGCTTTTCCGTTTGGTATTTCTTTTGTGGATATAAAGTGTATATTCCCCTGACTAAGAGCTTGTTTAGCTCGAAATGTTGGGAAGCTGTTTTGCATAGGAATCCTCTGAGAATCCCCGTATGACGTCACAATAAAGCGTGCGCAGAATTCTGGATGGCTGTACCACTATTGCAGATGTTAAATGGCATTAGAAATTTTAAGGGACTGCTTGATCCGTATAAACTCAAATAAGGATAGATAAGATCTGTCATGTATCTTTTTGTTTAAGATCTGCCCTATTTCTTTGTGCTTGGTTATATATATATATATATATATATATATATATATATATATATATATATATATATACCACATACATTAAAAATAACATGGCCTTTGAAGTGTTGGTATAAAGCAACTTGATATACCAATAGTATTAGTATATCAAATTGTGATTTGCCCATGGAGTATGAATACGCATAAGGATCATGTTTTTATAGCTATTATACTCTCTAAACATGGATATGAATTTCTTGGAATATTACATTTAAAAAGGAGAAAGTAACAAGAAAATGATTTTCATGTAAAATATTTTTATAGAAACTAACATTTGTGTACAAAAAACCAACCATACTCAATCCAGGAAATAAATATTATTGAGCTCCACCCTGTGTCGTCTGCTGTCATCTCTGTCAACACTGCTGTTTCCAGTCTCTCCCTCTTGAAAAATCAAACACTGTGCAACTCTGTGGATAAAGGAAAACAATGATATCAGATAAGGAGCAAGATGATGAAGCAACATTTAATCTACTAAACTGTGAGTTATTTGAACAGTTTGATAGAGACATGGCTGAGACATTTGTAAATGAAAATGAACATTCTGTGACCAAATGTGAGCTTGTTATGGAAGACAGATTTGTACGCCATGAACCTGATGATATACTGAAATTTATAGAAAGTAAGCAGAATGCAAACACTTTTAAAAAAAGACACTTTTTGATATAAGGCTAGTGACAGCATTCTTGCAGTCAAAAAATGAAATCAGAAATTTACACGAAATACACCCATCTAGATCAGCACCTGGCTGGTTTTATACTCAGAAAAGATGGATCTGAGTTTGAACTGAACAGCTTAAGAAGCATCATCAGCTCCATTGATCGCCACCTTAAAATCAAGAACTATGCAAGTTCAATCATGAGAGGAAATGACACAAATTTTGCATTAACAAGGGAAGCTCTTCGGGCTAAGTAAAAACATTTAAAATCTAAAGGAAAAGGAAATAAACTCAATCGGAGTCAGCCGATCACAGACGAAGAAATAAATGCCTTGTATAGCAAAAACCTGATGGGGATGGAAACACCTGAAGCCATTGTTAACACATTGTGGTTTAACAACTCTGCATTTTGGTTTGAGGGGAGTGACTGAACATTACAATCTGAAATGGGGGGATGTTACACTAAAGAAAGATGTGAATGGCCTGGAGTATCATGAACTCAAAGAAAGGCAGACAAAAACAAAAACAAGAGACAATGTCAAGGACATCAGGGATATTAATCATAAGATGTATGAAAACAAAAACAACAAAGAGAGAGATCCACTTCCTATCTACAAACGGTATGCAGACCAGCAGACTTTTGTCAACCTGAAGATCCTTTCTATATTGCACCCAACACTATGCCAATCTCAGCGACAAACCCAAAATGGTTTAGGAAACAAATCGTTGGAATTAACAAACTTGGAAGCATCATGAAAAAAAAAATGAAAGAAAAAGCAAATATTAGAGTAAGAAAGAAATCAACAAACACTAGCAGCCGAAAGTACCTAATTCAGAAGTTAAGAGACAAAAACATCCCCCCAACTGATATCATGCAAATTTCAGGCTACAAAAATGTACAGTCTATAAACAGCTACTGAAACATTAGTGACAAACAACAATAGACTTACTCCAATCACCTGAGCAACACCGACCACCCAAGTAATGATGCTTTTAACCCCCACACCCACAACAAAGACATTTCAAACTGCACAGCAACAGACTGTAGTATATCAAGTTCCCAAACGTGTAATATTCAACAGAATCAGATTATCAGCAACCCATTCTAGGTATAACGGTACCAATTGTACAACCCCAGGTGGGCGGAGCTTAAGGTGTAGGGAACATTGCATTCAGAAATAAACCACAAAACTAGCTGTGATTGGTGCATTATGTAAGAGTTGTACATTCTGTTAGGCTTAAAAAAATGTTGAGCCTCTTGGCAACATGTGAGATTATGTTAATTCATAACTATTCACATTTTGTATTTTTTATGATTTTTTGTAAATGTGGTACACATGACTGAAAATGTGTCTGGTTTAACTAGATAACTCTTACCCCTGTCTAGTTCCAGCAGAGTTATCTCTCTTAAATGCAATGGAGTACTTGGTTCTGTTCTTGTCAAATTGACAATCTAACATTGTTCTCTGTGACAGTGGGTGACATGCATGCTGAGGTAGGATAGAAAGTATATTTATTTCACAAAACATTAGCATTGAGGTCTATGGAAAAACAATTGGTACCGTGATACCTAAAGGGAAGAACAGCCTCCCAGTGTATCCATAGAAACACATACATGTAGGCGGCATTTATGAACTGTACTCGTTAGATGTAGGAAAACAAATGGATGCTGAACATTTCTAGTCAAATAGTGACAGTCTTTTAAGAATAAAATGTATGAAATCTTCCGAAAATAGCACAAGTTGACTTTGGATGGTGGCTTTTGATAACTATAGCTATGACAGACATATACTTGTATTGCCTGAAGGTTTTATGTATGTGTAGTCAGCTCTCAGATTGGCATATATGCAACAAAATAAGTTATGTAAACATAATATAGTTGATTTTGGCCAAATATTGACTATTTTACCTGCAAAACATGATAAATCATGTATAAAAAAAAACAACAAAAAAACCCCCACTATCTTGGTTTTATAAGGCATGCCATAAACCAAGATAGAGAACACTCTAGGTTCACTTGTAAATAGATCACTTGTATCATATAGGATAATCAGGTATGAGTAATTTTAGGTAATTTACTAAAGATATTGTATTCCTTCCCACTTTGATTTTAATTGTTCTGCTCTAATTGTCCATTTTTGTACACTTTTTCCTGCCTTGAAATGGTTCATGCAGTTTATTTAGGTAAGTTCTCTGGCATTCCCTTTGTTGAAGTAGCAGGAAATACCAACACACAAAAACAGTTTCTTTAAGTCAGCATTTCCTATTGACACTTGTATAAGCCCAATTATAACCTACTATTGACTTTCAATTAATTCTATTTATTTCTGTCCAGCTCTTCTTGTGGAATTTCCATATTAGGTCAAACATTGAGTGATCACCATATTAGTCACATATTGCCCATTCCTTCCATTCAAGTCCACACTGTTCTTCAAACTTTGCATCCCATCGCAAGAATTCAAATTGGCATGGGATCATATCTGCATGTTTATGGAAGTCTGCACTCCACATGACGGCATTGTAGAGAACATGAACTATTTGAAATAAAAATGCTGTCTCATGTCAGTAAGCAAAATTACATCACTCTTGAGGTCTCCACTACATACAAAAGCTTGGATTTTAGGTTCTCACTTATCAATAATGTATTTTTGGATAATTTAATTGCATTGAAGTTAATACATGTGTTCATGAACTCATCTATATTACATGGATAATATATTGGAGGAAATAAAAATACCACACCTTATGTATATCATTCAGTTATCTCCCTTACACCAGATATAACATTTTAAAAAATAAAAACTCACATTTTCAGTGATTGGTTATGAAAATAAAGAGAAGATTTGTGAAGTATTATATTAGCCCTCAGTCTTGATGCAAATGTTAAGTAGAAGCAATTTAATAATTTCTCACAGGAAAGTTTACAAGTTTAAAAACTGATAAAGTATGTTTTGTTTGGTTTAGGTATTTTTCTGCTTAACTGAAAGAACATTATTGTTAATTTCTTATGTAGAAGAAATATAAACTATATGCATCTATATTATCAAAATTATTCACCCTTTTATATTAGATGGGAATGAACACCACTTCACCTGAAATTTTGGTGCATGTAAGGGATGTTATAGCACAGGTGCCTTCGGACTGTCCTTGGACCTATGGGGCACTGCCTCCATATATTTGTCCAAGGTAAGGTCATCAAATTTTCACTTCTCATTTCTCTCATTGCTGCTTTTGTCTCCTTTAATTCCTTTATCATAAGCTACATCTCCCTTTTAGATACACACCTTCCTCCTGTTTTTAACTCCATTTGACTCACTATACTTATTGTTTATCTTTGGCATTTTTCTGTATTTTATTCCCCAAATTTCACCCCCAAATCCAATATAACTACTTAGAAGCTGTGATCTACTATATTTGGTGACAGATTGGCTTATTGCGTCAATTTTATTCACTACACAAAGGAGCGAAGCTTTCTATTTGTATTACAAAGAGGATGGGTAAGTTGACCGTGGTGTGAGGACTGGGGGTTAGTGACCTCATGTATCTGCAGACAGTGTAAAGTGTTTAAAGCTTGTACTTTATAACAAGATTGGGTCATGTCCACCTGTCTCTGATGTTAAGTTCTGCATCTACCAAACAAATATAAAGTCCATTGTTTTAGGTTAATTGTACTTTTTGAAGTACAAGAGGTACATACTATTTGGTACATTGACCTTTGACCTACTTATTACATAATATGATATGATGTGATTTATCCCATATCACCCATGTGAAGTTCAATAAGTGCTGATGTGAATAAAATACAAGTCCTAGTTGAAACAAGTTATTTTATTCCCAAAATGTAGTTTGGTAGTAAAGCACAAATATGAAAACAGCAGCTGAAATACTTCAAAGACCATTACATACACATTTAATATAAGACACAGCTTGGTACCTCATAAAATTGTTTTTGACAAGCGAGACTAAGTACACTTGTTACTTGTACAGTCCCAAGCTATATCACAGATTATTGAAAAAATTAAGGTTGGCTTTAGGTATAACGGTACCAATTGTACAACCCCAGGTGGGCGGAGCTTAAGGTGTAGGGAACATTGCATTCAGAAATAAACCACAAAACTAGCTGTGATTGGTGCATTATGTAAGAGTTGTACTTTCTGTTAGGCTTAAAAAAATGTTGAGCCTCTTGGCAACATGTGAGATTATGTTAATTCATAACTATATCACATTTTGTATTTTTTATGATTTTTTTTAAATGTGGTACACATGACTGAAAATGTGTCTGGTGTAACTAGATAACTCTTACCCCTGTCTAGTTCCAGCAGAGTTATCTCTCTTAAATGCAATGGAGTACCTGGTTCTGTCCTTGTCAAATTGACAATCTAACATTGTTCTCTGTGACGGTGGGTGACATGCATGCTGAGGTAGGATAGAAAGTATATTTATTTCACAAAACATTAGCATTGAGGTCTATGGAAAAACAATTGGTACCGTGATACCTCTAGGGATCAAACATCACCGTACAAAATATGGTTGTTATGAACCTCCCGCAAAACGTGAACGAGATCCCTAACTGGGTCAACTTCTTTCAACAGGCGACTTCTCAAACATGGCCCACACAGCGGAAACTTAGGAAAATTATTGAAAGTGACACTGACAGTCAGTAGGAATAGCGAAATATGGACAGAAACGATATCAATGAAATGTAGTTAGGGTTAAATTGTTTCATTACCTCTTGTTCCTTCATTATTTTGATGTTTCTAGTTCGAATCGTAGTGTCGCTATAGATTCATATGGCAGCTCTGTTACTGTTCATGACAACGAACGCTGCAAATTCAATGTTGGCACGCACATTATTAAAAAAAATTGAATGTTTACTATCAGCCTTGTGTTTTCATTTTATTTAATGTTATTACAGGAAACATATAGTAATTAATATGAATGAAGTGTACACGAAATTAAGAATCACTATAGAACTTCATTTTTGTGCGTACATATATGAGAGGGGTTGTAATGAGTTAACTCCCCTACAGTGCACTGTTTATGACCGTCAGGTTCATCTCCCATATAAAATGAAAACTTGTATGTGGTATAATAAAATATATGTATAGTATGTACGCTGTATCAATGATATACCACTCGTTGTATACATTTTTCATTAAAAGGAAACTCGGCAAGCCTCGTTTCCTTTAATGAAAAATGTATAAATCTCTTGGTATGTCATTGATACAGCGTACATACTATACGTATACGCTATATACATACAGCTTTTTTCTTCCTGCTATCTCGGTTTTTATGATAATCTATTTATTGTCAAAAGTGTTTTGGTAAAAATCAAAACCAGTCATTAACAAGGAGTGACTAACTCTAAAAGTGGGTCAAGTTCATGTATGCAGATAGTATCAGAGTTCAGAGTGTTGCTAGAAACAAAATAATAGCATGTATTTCGAGAATATGTAGATCAGAACCAACACTTGATTCGTCGCCATATATAACAATTTAATATATTAAGATTATTATTTCTACATATGTATATCACTATTTTTCCCAATGGTATTCATTTCATCATATAATGTTACAAATTTCTTCGGTATTTTATACCCATCGAGAAAACTTCCACGTAATAGACACCAAAATTGAAGTGTTCAACAAGGAACTCGTCTTTTCCAATTAATCATAGATGTTATGAGTTTTGGCATTAAAATCTCAAATTAAGAATGTATAGTTATTCTAAGCTCCCGTGATAGTACGTTAGAATACAAACTCATCAATTTCATCTTTAGTAAAAAACCTTGAATTTGATGCAGGAAAACATACAAGTCCAAAATAAACATCAATGTCAGTTTCTGAACCAGTTTTATCGACTTTGAACCAAAGTATGTAATCAATCGGTATAACACTAAATGTTAGCTACAGAACGGAGAGATATAAAATCTTTCGACAACATCACAGTTAGTCATCATATACTGAGTAAGATATTGATCCTTTTGCCAACCAGTCCAGGAAATCCCCCATGTGACCATGCATATATATATATATATATATATATATATATATATATATATATATATATATATATATATATATATATATATATATATATATATATATATATTGGATAACAGAGAACTGACTGAGCAGAGATATAGAAATAGAATAACACACGCCCCCATCACTAAAATACAACAATTTAATCAATTACATAAACATAAATGACATGTGAATGTTTCGCTTTCTGTCAGAAATAGTTACAAAATCATGAGAATTTCATTTAGCCCTTCTGTTACTGACAGAACAACTTTCATCAAATGATCGAATGACAGATCGAACTCCGATTTCCAGGCATGACGGCATCACTTAGTGCTTTTGGCCCTTCTCAGATCGCTACTGGTTTTTTTTTTCCTTTTCTTCCTCTCTCGTTACTTCTAGCCTGTACGGATCATCGACCCCTTACCGGAGGACTGCGCCCTCTTTCCTACTGTGCAGTCAGGTATGTGTACAGTTATTTTCTTTACTTTGAAAAATAAAATATAGCTCCAAACCCAAATGCATACCAGATTTGTCTTCTCATGGGATCAACTGAGACTCCCACTCTCTCTTTGCCTCAGATATCGTCTATCAAATTCAACAAACTAGCAACTTTGATTCGCACTTAATACACAACATCCTATTATCAAAAATCTATGTGCTGTTAGCGGCAACAGCATTCTTAAATGAGTATCATGACATAATTAGCCCCCTCGGACACTATCATAACTGGATTATATATTACCAATTTAACTAGCCAAACGTTAACTCGATTCATGGTTAAAGAGAATTCACAACTTAATAACACACGATTTAATGGACTTTACTCCTTGTCGTACTAGGTTACTCTGCTGATCAGCGATTCCTTGACACAAATTTTCAGAAACAGACAAATCAATCCTCAGCATAAATGACATAATCATTTAAGACAGATAATTGACATCTTTACACAATTTGTGTCAGAAGAAATGCCTGAAATCTTACTTCACGATTTCTTTAACATACCAAACCTGTAAAACTTCACTGATTGAAATAACGAAATATTATAAGATATTCGTACAACATGAATCATAAAACTAGCACTTGTTGTTTTTGAATTCAAGGAAAAAATGAAGTATGAATTTAAAATGAATAAATTCAGCTATAATTACAAACTTTCATGAATGAATATTCATTGCGTGCAATTGAGACTAACCTTGTGCTTTACCCGAGATTTGAACCTCTTTATGAGGCTGAATCTCTCTTCCCTTGTCCTCAAATTTTGACAATCTAATGAGAAATACTTATTATATCCCGGAGTCAACTGCTTGCCTCCAAGCAGAACTTAGATTGCTTAGTTCTATGAGGGGAGCTATTCTAAAACCCCTTAATTTAGTCTGGGAACATCCCCCCCCCCTCGTTTAACCAATCAAGATTACTACATTACCCGCCAAAATTCTTGTCAGGCCCATAGAAGTCAGAATTTTTTTCCTTGTCCTCCTTTATTAATAACGTGGGTCCAAGTTAAAACTAAATTCATGCCTCAAACAGAGCAGATTAATTATTACAAGTTGCCAGGCTATCGGGATCCTAGCCAATACATCAATCTTAATATATATATATATATATATATATATATATATATATATATATATATATATATATATATATATATATATATATATATATATATATATATCTTTGTGTGTGTGTGTGTGTGTGTGTGTGTGTGTGTGTGTGTGTGTGTTGAGTATGCTTGACGCAGCTGCTCCTAATTTTGTACTTTTTCATTATATATGTGCTTGTTGACTGTCTTCGTCCACGTTATTGTGTTCATCATGGATTACCTATTCTGTTGGAATGTGTTTCTTCATCTGCTTCATTTTGGAAACAAGATCTATCAGATTTTTTTCTCAGTTTTCTTGCCCCACTGCTGCAACCGCCATTGTTGCTGCACATACCACCATCATGTGATACGTACCAGTCTACCCATCTAAGTTATGATAGACCCTCGTTTATTGCATGGGCGCTCTACGCTACATTTTCTACAAGATTAAGCGATCTTGAACTACATTCATATTAACTTAAATAAAAACGACAGCGAAAAAGGAAGCGTTGTTTCAAAACCTGCTAGCGTAGAACAGGGAGAACAATTCCAGTTATCTCTCTTTCGCCCTTTCTTTTACTGCGATTTGAAAACTCGACCGTCACGTTTAACAAATTAATTTAAATTTCTCTTCAACCGTCAACCTTTAGCTTGAGCAACCACGACGCATCAAGTTATTCAACGCCGAGTCAACCAGACCACAGCAAAAGCGATCAGAAATAGTCAACTTTATCAATGGTCAGAATATTATTATCTTTAACCTGACAGAAACATGGATGAAAACCTTAGGCTATTAACCAAAGTGCACCGATCTAACACCACCTGGTTGCTCCATCAAGTCGCTACCCCGTCACACCTGTGGTGGTGGAATTGCTGTCATCGCAAAAAAAACCCCACCTTTCTCCAGCTTCTTAACTACTCTGCACCTTCAATTTCGACCATACATCGTTTGAACTTTCCAAACCACCCTCGAAATGAAATAAACGTCAGTCTTTTTCTTATGCCTCGACTACCCTCCCCCCCCCATTTCCTAGTAAGACAACAAGCTGACGGAATCTATGCTTTGAAGCAGTTTCCTAACATCCTGCAAAATGGAAATTCGATAGGCGGCAGCCTGATTATTTTTGGAGATTTCAACTTTCACTTTGACAGTCCTGGAAACCCATGCATATCAACCTCACACCGTCAGTTAGCTACCCCACCAATAAAGGTCACATTTTAGATTGGATTCTTCAGAAACTTACGATAACACTTGACAATCTACACTGGTGTCCCACGAATTTACATCAGATCACCGCTGCGGTAGATGCCATCTTGACTTATGAATCTCTTATTATCCGCTAATAAGAGAAGCGTCCGTGTGATAAATAGAATCCAAGTAATGCATAACATTCAAACAAATCTAACAACGTTGTTGCGTCCTACAGCTGAATAACCTTATACGTGCTTCCGCTCCTGGTCTGACTAACATGCCCCAGCAACCAAGTGCAGATTATCCATTCAAAAGTAGTTCTTCGTGATATAGTGATGATATGAACCAGCTTCGCTCTGCTAAAAGAGAACGTCATAAGGATGAAAGTCTTTGGATTAAATTCGCTTTAATTAATCATGAACAAATCTAAGAAGCATGAGGCCAAGAAGTCACGAACATAGTTCATGCAGCGAAGTCAACATATTTTAGTACTAAAATCACACTGAATTCCAACTGCAAAGAGCTCTTCAAAATTACCAACAAACTAACGTCAATTAACAATTGTACACCACTTCCAACGACCTTCTCTCCAGTTGACCTTCCGGACCTGTTTGCCGATTTCTTCCGTGAACAAGTGCAAACCATTATAGATCAAACTGACAAGTGAAGAATGATTGACTGATCACATGATCTCGAAGCTCATTATTCTGGTAAACGACCACAAGGCAAAAAGTGCCCCAGAGGCTTAACGTTTCCAAGTTGAAACAGGAGAATGTGAAACTGGCATTTGTTAAAGAATTGTGCAGCTAACTGAATATAATTGATATAAATTCCCGAAAATATCAAGGAAAACTGGGAATCCTTCAGATGGTTCAGATACTCTGTGTACGCAACTGCGTCACTAACTCCCACCATACGTAAATGTCAAGATTTTTTGCTGAGAACAGTGTTGCCATAAAGAGACTGCTTACAAGACAGCAATTCATCATCTAAGAAAGCAGTCCTCAACAACATCAAGAGGACTGTGCAGTGCAAACTCAGAGGATTAGAAAATTCATCAGGAAAATGTTCAATGCTGAGTTTTTTCTGATATTACCACGCTGATCAATGATTAAGAAAATATACCTCAAGGAAGGATATTCTTCAAAGATGGGTAGAGCACTTCAACAGCATCCTCAATTAATAGTAATCTATCAGCAATACTCCAACGTTGATTGAAACTGCTTTGCTTTTTTGTTGTGCTTTTTGTTTTTGTTTGTTTTGTTTGTTTTTAATTTAGAGCTTCATTCCAACGAGCAGTATTAGTCTGACCATACTTTATTACCAATTTTGAACACACGTGTTGTTGTTTTCTAGTTTCGCATGATTAATAATTATTATTATATTATTATTATTACAGAGCAAACCCTCAACGCCACCACCATCTGCGTGAAAATAACCAGCTGTGCAGTATTTTTTTGGGGAAGAAAATCGGATTATTTTTCTTTAAATTACCTTACCTAGAATAAATTTAAGT
This sequence comes from Megalonaias nervosa, assembly GCA_016617855.1. Classification (NCBI taxonomy): domain Eukaryota; kingdom Metazoa; phylum Mollusca; class Bivalvia; order Unionida; family Unionidae; genus Megalonaias; species Megalonaias nervosa. The sequence continues at coordinate 14,269 of JAECUM010042754.1, forward strand.
GGCTTAGGAGACCATTGTTAAGACCACTCCCGTATCAATAGACATATATCGATTATTGTGATTCTTATTAAATTCTGAATTATGTACATATTTCATGCATAGCCATAAGACAGGAAACAAAACCTTGGTATATTTTATAAAACAATACTTTAGAGCAGAATATATATAAGCAGATGAATAACAGCAAACATCATATCGAAGTTATGTAAAAATTGCACCTGCATTTATGGTGTGGTTTAATGGCACACAAAAAGAAGATAAGTCCAGCAAAATTAAAGGAGTAATTTAAGCGCTATAAAAGAAATGTAAATGATAAAGTGAGACTTTGTGGCCTTTTCGCTGATGTCGTACTACACACACACACACACACACACACACACACCACCACCACCACCACCACCACAATAAATAAATAAATAAAAGTCAGCGAATCGGAAAAATATCTAACAATAGAACAAGTTTCCGTGTGAAAAAGGTAAATATTAAACGAATATGAACTTGTATTTCGGCTTTCAGAGCGACCATCTATACAGATAGATACTGTAAAATGTTGAAGGAAGGTCTTTATCTGCTGTGTCAATACACGGACTTTTTTGATTGAAAGTTTAGCTGGTAAATTGATCTGGGATTAGCTGGCTTGAGTATAAACATTGGTTAAAAAAATATTTAATCCGCTGCTACTTAAACAAACTATTAATTTATTTTGTTTTACAAAACTTGACTCGTTGAAAAATCAATCCCATTCATTTTTAACAGACACATTTAGCTATATCATCTGGAGGAAATGGGAAATATGTACCTTTCCAAAGGACACACGGAGGCAGTTGGCTGGCCAAGGTGGGTATTGAACCAGCCATCCTTGGATTATGAGTCCGACGCTCTACCTCGACAGATCAGAGGATCACGTGCAGGGTTCACGTCCAAAAGGGTGTTGGTTCGAATTCTACGATCGAATCAGCTAGGATCGCCTACTGTGGTGTGTCATTAGGGAAAGCACTTTTCTCCAATTGCCTTGGCACTTGATAACCTAGATGTGGTGTTATGCCATTAAACATTAACAAAAACAAAAACAAACAATAAACAAAACAAACAGAAAAATAATTAAAAAATGAAACAAACACCCAAAGAAAACAAGACAAAAGCAAACAAAGATCTTGTTGTTCAAGTGATATTTTAATTGTTTTGCAATTTTAAATTAAAAAAACTACGCGACTTGACCTCATTGACTTATCTGCAGAGTGATCTTGAACCCTAATTTCAAGTGACTAATCAAAACATGAGTTCTCAGATGTGCCAAAACATCATTGTCTACTTAGAGCTCTAATTATCAATTACAAACAAGGAGTCAGTAACGAACAGTAATGTTTATGTCTCTTTGCTTTTATAACGGTCACCTGTCATTAAAAAAAAAAGATGATCTTTAAATATGCTTTATTGTGTTGCTGTGCCGTAAAACACTAAAATCCTCTTTGAAGCATTGGTCACTTGTGCTTAGTTCATTTTTCTCTGTGTAAACGAAGTGAATATCCAACGAGTATCACTAAACTAATTTGTCCATCCACAAATGTGTGTACAATACAAATAATATGGATAAATGAGGTTCAAAATTGCTGCATCGGCAACACACCCGATGTTTTTTTCCCCAAAGAAGTGTGAGGATACTCTGACTGGAATAAACATTACAATACCGGGCATTTAGTAATTTGGTGAAGAGATTCCTGTGAGAAAAAAAAATGCTCAGATAAGTTCTGATGAAAGTACTTTAATGGCTATTCGTTACATAAAGTTGAAACGCAGATCAGGAGAAATTACTAAAACCCTTGTGTGGAGTGCAATAGTTGAGCCCACGTTTCAAAACAATTACATTCGTCACAGCTTTTTGTATGCAGCTAAAAAGACGGCATCTTACACCTCGTCCTGTGTTGGGATGTCAAAGCATTCTGATACCGATTTGATCCTTCAGTTTGTGACGCTTTCTTCTGCCCTAGAGTTAGCACACTAACTGACCTTTCACATCGTTATAAAAGGTTGTTTCTTTTTGTTTTAAATTGCATGAAGAGCCATGTGATCGATAAGAGAGGCATCACTTAAAAATTTGCCACATTATCAAATAAGGTCAGAATTTGGAGTAAAGCGGTTTACTGTAAAATGTTTGAGCTTAAAAATTGCAAAAACTAAAGTACATTGAAATTATGCATCGTACATGAAGTGTTTATACTTGTCAAGAAAAAGATTTTTAACCTCTCTCTCTCTCTCTCTCTCTCTCTCTCTCACGGTGGGCAGAGGCGGTAAATATCATTATCACTACAGTAACTAGGTCGTAGAAAAGATTAAATTTGCTACTGCTGATGTTTTCAAAACCCAACAGCCATTTTCAGATACCTCCAAAGTCTCTTGGAAAAGACATATTACACAAATAATTGCCAAATTAAACAAAATCCAGATTCCTGCAGACGCCTTGTTGGAAGTGTATTTTTTTTATGACTTTGTACATCTCTGATAAAACGAATATTTCAGGTTCAAACACTAACATATCCGACAGCTTGGGTTATGTTTTCATGGTCAAGGTCATGGCACATGTTTCCCTTTTGCTCTTTAACTTTAGAGCTGTCCAAGATAAATGAATGAATCGTGGTAGTCTTATACATTGCCAATATTGTAATTTTCCACTTTGTTATCGTATCTTCGATGTCATGGTCACATTTCAATTCTTTCGTTCCTGCTTTATATCTTAAAAACTGCATGATGTGCAGGGATGAACCGTAGTACACGTATGCTTCTCGATTTGTTGTTATCTCGCGTATCATGGTCAAGTCCATATCTTCAAAATCACTAATACGTTTTTCCATTTTCTGCTCATTTACATTCTAATTCTCTTTGAGGTGGAATAGAATAAAACTTAGTTCCCATTATCAGCCTATTATTCAGCTATTGTTATGTCACAAATTAAAGCTTGCAATCAGATTTCAGCACTGTATGCTTTTGGCGATCTCAGCACGGAAGGCTGAATTCATTCAGTTTGTTTGTTATTTTTATTTTTATTTATACATATATTTATTGCTAAAATTAAAATTAAGGTTTGAGTTAGTTTTGCAAGAGCAGTGCCGGATTACCAAATAGGCAGAGTAGGCACCGGCCTATGGGCCCCACGCGTTTTAGGGGCCCCACGAGAACGGATTTGATCTTGACGTATTAGGAGATAATTTGCGAGGGGGGCCCCCGAGATTTCGACTGCCTAGGGGCCTCCACAGGGTTTAATCTGGCACTGTGCAAGAGCCCTTTATAGGAATCACTCTCGCTTTTTTACTAGAATAGCGCCAAAATTCTTCTTTCTGCAATAAGTGGTCCCAAGTTTATACTGAAATATTTCTGGAGACTTTGTTGAATTTTCATGTAGTCGTCTCCATCAAGATTAGTTACATTGTGTTGCATTGTGAAAATGGCAATGATAAAAGGTATAATACTCGACTAATCGGTGTTATCGTCTGCAACATTTTAATCAAGTAACTTTATCTGTGACTTTCTTTCTTTTATATTGATTCCATTGGAAGGATACAGCAATTCGTAAATAAGTGACCTGCACTATTAACATCGTTGGAAACTGGTTGGTTTTCAATATGCTTTATATTCAGTCTGTGTCTCGTAAATCTGTATATAAGTGAGAGGCTTGTTTGCCCAACATATCGTTTCCCTAATTTTTTTAATAATAATAACAGGATACAGGATATATTTTGAATCTAACAAAGAATTTGCTTTATATAAACTATTTAAATTTTATAAGTCTGCTGACTTGCGCTTCATACTAATTTATCTGCTGCAAATAAATTAAACATAGGGGAAGAGCACATAAAAACGTATTAGCACAAATCCCCACTTCCCGTAACACAAGCGAAGAGACAACTGGAGCATGAGATCTACTATCCCACTTTCATTTATTAATCCAACTTCAGAGGTCGACTCCCCACCGCATATAATAGCAGAATAAAGGTGCATAATGACTAGCATACTGGATATGCTTAACACAGTGTTTTGCGGAAAGTCTGATATTTAAGTATCAATTTGGCGCCTTTGATTGTTTGACTTTTTTTAAATGAAGAAAAACTATGGATATATTACAGAATCTTTTTCTTGAAGAATTGTTATAATATAACTATGGTTTTAAAGGTGATGTAAACATTACACTACATGGTCATTAGAGCTTTCACTGTACTGGATTAACTCAGTAGAAATCCTTCAGTATAATAAGACAGCTTAGATTTTTGTTTTTTTAATTTCCCCAAAAAACCCCAAAACAACAACATTAAACAACATCATACAGTGGCATTATTACAGAGGTGCAAAACATTTTAAAACTTAGCTTTCAATCATCAATATATTCCCTGTACTGTGCTCTGTGTGTGTGTGTGTGTGTGTGTGTGTGTGTGTGTGTCTATTTATATATCTATATATCTATTATATTGGTGTTAACTCCCCCCCACACACACACACAGAGGTGAAACATAAGTTTAGAGTCGGAGTCGCATTAAGTAAGTAGCAATATTACTCGTAGCTTTTTAATGACTGTAAACGATAATATAACAATTTACTTCAACAATCGGACATAAGGTCTACATACACTCACATTTTATTTCTAACTAAGCAATTACGTCTCTATGGGAAAATGCATCCCCCCCTTCTAATTTATAATTTATGTATGCAGAAAATCATTTTACATGAATACATTCTAATCTACTACTGTATGCAGTGTTAAAATACACAACGGCTGGCCAATACACACTTACTCCCCCCCCCATGTAATGAAGAGACTTCGTAATATAATAAATAAATGCCAATGACTATATTATTACAAGACTATATTACACAGCCCCGGCATTAACTATTATTATTATTATTGACACTCGAATGTTATATCACATTGCAATTGTGGAATACATGAAATTATTGAAAAATCAATATTCTCTTGGAATTCAAGACATGGATGCAAAAGTCCTGTTTCTCCTATTGCTATTTCAACATGGCGGAATAAAAACTCTTTCTAACAGAATAATATCGACATGAGTGATAGAAACGGACAACACTGCATGACACATTATGATTCATATTCTGAGTGCGGCATTATTGAGATCAACACCAAATTGCCATACGAGAATCGTTTGAGTTGGTTTAGTTGCGCGCGACTCGTTGTTCCGCATTGCGACATTCGGTAGTGGCCTGTAGTTGCGCACTGCGTACATGTAGCGCTATTGTAACTCAGGTGAGGCATTGATTTTCAACAGTATTCATCATTTTTAACACTACAGTTTCCTCACAACTGTGTAGCCGATCTCGTCTGCAGACTACAACGAACAGGCCGTGAAGAAGACTTGCATCTTGTCTAAGTTCACGTAAAATGGTGAGTTTCATTATGTGTTATATATTGTGTTATTTGTTTGCGTTAATACGACCACGTTTCACAACGTTCCTTGGCACAAAATCGTTGTTGATTACACGAGTAATTGTTATGAAGAATGCAGGTCTACTTTTCATTAACATGTTAATTAGTCAAAGGGTTAATATGACGCATTCAGCATGAGCACTGAAACTAAATATGGACATTTATTTATACAAAATACACCGATCTCTTACTTCCCATTTACAGTCGAACACCCACCGCTAGTGTTTCATGATCGATCAAAAATACTAAAACAGTCCAGATGGTATTAATGATCCATATAATTAATATGTTCGAAAGAAAATTTAAAATGAACATTTATTTATACAAAGTAAACCGATCTTTAACTTCCCCAGTGCCGGATTACCCATTAAGCACCCTAAGTACGTGCACAGGGCACCAGCCCAACAGGGGCACCAGAAAAAAAATTCAAATTAATTGTTGATGATAAAATCGAATGAATTATACATGACCATTTCGATCGGCATGTACGAGTATTTTGATTTGGAATTATGGCAACACGGGTGTTTTCACACCTTTTTAGCTTCTGTTATTGGTTTGTCTTTGTTTTGTTTCAGTTTCACACCTTTTAAGGGGAGGGGGGCGGCATCATAATATTTTCAGTGCTTAGGGTCCTGAAGGGTCTTAATCCGGCACTGTACGTCCCTTTTATAGTCGAACACCCACCGCTAGTGTACACGATCGATCAAAAATATTAAACAGTCCAAATGGTATTAACGATCCATATAATTAATATGTTCAAAAGAAAATTTTTTAAAATAAGACAAAACTTTACGAAATATATGTGTTTGGATCAGATGTTTATTTTCATAGTATTAGTAATTGCAAGGTAGTATTGCACAAAAAGACCCTTTTCTTTAAAAAAAAAAAAAAAACGCTGATAAATTTATGCATAAATTATTATTGTCGATTTTTGTATGAAGTGATATGAATTATGGTTTGCTGGATTCAAGTAAATATCAAATGTATACATACATTCTCCCCAGATGGCATGGATGTCGTAGCTTCTGTTCTAGGATCATGAAGACGAGCGTCCAGTATGTGCTGGTTTAACAAATACTCGGGTCATAAATTCTTCTTGATCTAGTTGAAGGTATATCTGTGTAACGTCAGTTTCGAGAAAAAAAAATTGATATTTGTTAGAAGTATAAGAAACTCGGAAACCATGCCGAATTGTGGATGACCAACAATCGATAGCGTGAGGTATTGATGGGTATATGTAGCGGAACCTAAAATGTTTGACAGATCTGTTCCAGTCTGTTGGCATAGCTATTGATAACGCATTTGAAACAGAACGATTTGCGTAACACTAAAATTTTCAAAGTCGTTGATAAGTTTTAATTTACATTCTTATGCGAATAACACAACATACTGTACAGGAAAATAAACTTTTTTCCTGATTATTTGGGTATTAAGTGGAAATGGTTATATCTAACCGGGTAGAAACCATATTGTTATACGTAATATCCAACTAGATGGAAACCATAATGATATACATAATATCCAACTATATGGAACCCATATTGTTAATTAGCACTAGAATTTATAGCGACACTTAAGTGATTTTAAAGAGTGCAGTAGTTTACAGAATTGTCAGAAAGGACCGCAAAGAACTTAGTGTTGGGAATAAAGATGATTCAGGCAAATAATTTCTATCCATTAAGTTATGTAAGTACCTGCCTAATACATTATTGAGGTACTATCATGGATGTAGCCGACTAGAAAATCTTTATACTTCTCAATCGAACACGCCCTCAATTGTTATTTAAATTTCTGATTTATTGAAAGGTCGTATGTTCCTTAAAACGTTAGCTGTCTTTCTCGAATGATTCTTTATACAGAGAAAAAGACCTTAAAGTGGGCTTAGTCCCAGTAGACCCAAATAGTGTTGCGTGTCTGATGCACGTCAATAAATAGATTAAAAGCTATCGTCACTTGCAAGGTAATTTCTAATCGACTGGGCTTATGTGCCCTTGAGTTAGATAAATTAATATCGAAAACACACAGAAATGTTCCGTTTTCACTTCCTCAGCTGAAGAGTTTAACACCCACCCACCCCAGCCCCCCAACAAACAAGTGTATTTATAACTGGCACATTTATATGTCGCTGATGAATGAATTCATCGACAGTAGGTTCGTGTTAGGATTAAAATCGTGTATCAGATGTCCTTTTTGTCTGGTACATATTAAATCAGCTCCATTATATATGCAAGCATTCCATGAATATCATCATATTTGGTAAAAGAAATTTGATTGACCGAATGAAAAATGTGAACTTTGCTCCACTCTGGACAGTTGCATATATAAAACGGCACTGTTTGCTGATCGATTGTGTTTTAGAGTTTACGAGTCCCTAAAGTCAATGAACAAGGAGTCGTTCTCAAACAAAATATCTCTTTCATGTAGAAGATGGGCGAATTATTAAAACCTTGACCACCACAACCGAGTCCAGCTTGATCCGCTTAGCGGGTAACGATGGAAGAGAAACTTATTAAGCTTGTATTAATCAATTAACATATAATATTTTTTTATGCAGGCCTTTTGACCGTGACAGTTAATACGAAATCATTCTTACCTTCATATGACCTTTTCTACCTAGTTAGGTGACTGCCCATAACCTTTAAATTAATGAGTCGATTGACAATTGATATTTTTGTAAGAACCTATAGACTGCAACAGTTAATATAAGCCCAGTTTCCTTCATGTGACTTGTACTTTATAATTAGGTAATTCGGTTAAGTGCCTATTATAATAAAGTTGATGATTTGCTTTGCAAACTTTAGAGGTTTTCAATTCGTTCTGCACTTTTTCTGTTTGTTTGTCGAGAATGAATACATGTAGAAATTTTTTTATAGTGTTTTGGGGATGAATCACAGTTCCTTATTTTTGCTTAAATTCAAAATAGACATTATTTAACAAATTATGCATTCTAAAATTCAGTTGGGAGCAGGTATCTACACCAGTTCGAAATAGTCTCAATGCGACAAGGGCCATATCGATATCCATGCATGCTGCTAACATTAACTGTTCTAAGATCTCGCTTTGTGACTTTATTGGATTAATTTCTATTAACGATGTGAATTTCTTTAATAAATAAGTACAACCCACATGTGAAGTTCTTTATTTTGTGAAAGAAAATGACTTCTACAAGACAACGGACAATTCACTGGTGAATTAATCACCGTAAATTGCTGGGTGATATTACCGAAAATATTCATGAGCTTATATGTATAAGTAGCCATACTTCAACCTTTTATCTAAATTATTCTCTCCACCTTAACAGTCACAATAAAGTCCATTTTTATAAAAATATGATGATAATAATAATAATAATAATAATAATAATAATAATAATGAAAATAATCTCTATTGAACGAGGATTACACATTTGGTCATGAGAGAAACCCATCGGCAAGGTGGTCCTCAACGTATACAGAAGTCACGCACGCTGTGTTATATGCGCACACGCACTCGTACAGATTAAAATATATTGATTTGTATAACTGTGCAACAGATACGTATATGACCATACAATGTACATAACGTGTTCTGAATTAAACAACCACATGTGTCACCAGAACACGTGAGAATCAACCCCGGTTTCATTCCAGATGAAAGTCAGAAAAAAAACCATTTTATTGCAAAAATACCGACAAATCTGCCATTTCGATCAATAAAATATATGTATCAGAACTGTATTCATGAGCAACAGATGTGCTATAGCTGACTGTTTATAGCTACGTCTGAGAGTTATTACCAGTTGTATTGATTTTCAGGTGGTTGTTTTTTCTGAATTAAGATAGCCTTTAATAGAAGTTTGTTCTTGCTTTACGTGACAATTCCTGACTAATTAGCAGTGCCGGATTACCAAATAGGCAGAGTAGGCACCGGCGAAGGGGCCCCGCGACAACGGATCAAAATAATATTGAATTGATTTGATCTTGACGTATTAGGAGATAATTTTCGAGGGGGGCCCCAAGATTTCGACCGCCTAGGGGCCTCCACAGGGTTTAATCCGGCACAGCTAATTAGCTTACAGTTAATATTGTCGACGCAAAGAAGCTTAGAGGCTTTTATTCTTAGAAAGGGATATTTTAGTCACAGTCGATTTTTAATATATATACACACACACACACACACACACACACACACACACACACACACACACACACACACAGAGTTTCAATCTGAATTTATAACACAGCGAAACGAGTATATTAAAGATAATAAGTTGGTCACAACACAAACTTGTGTCCCGTGTTAACAGGTGTACCTAAAGTTTGACTATACTTTCCCTATTTGTTTGTACCCCCCTACTGATTTCAGTAGTGGAAATATTTAATGTGATAAAAAGTGCACTGAATTTTGTGGATTCATTCATTGATTAATAATTTCTAACCTGATTGTGACCAGAGTGCCCCTCACACTGGCATTCTCTGTCTCTTTCATGCTTAACGGACTTTCCATACTAACACGGCGCCATGTTGCATACACTATGGGCAAGTTGATTTCTTCAGGCAACATTGTGACGTAGTTCATCTTATTTGGTAACTGCCGGATAATTCCGTAAATTATGATAATGTTCAGTTATAACCTTTGCACACATGTACATAGAAATTACACCGCCAGTTAAATCCATGTGAAAAACAAATTTGTAATTGTCATTCTTTTCCTTTGCTTGATTCGACATTGTAAATATCGGAAGCAGACGACATAGTATTTTCCTTCTATGGGCGTACATGTGCAGTCATGATTACACCCCTTTGCTGAAAATGGACTTGTCCAGGAACTGGAAATGGATCTAAAGCATGGCCACCGTTTATATTTAAAACTTCCGTTAAGCATGAAACGCGCAGACTATGACGGTGTTAGGGCTTCCCTGGTCAAAGTCATGTTAGAAATTATAAATCGATGAATGAACTGATTTATACTTTTCATTATTGAAACAAACGGGGAAGTATAGTCAGACTATATATGTATATGTATATATATATATATATATATATATATATATAAAACACATTCGGCCTTCACAAAGTATCTAGAAGATGGACAACATCACAACCAGACTGACTACATCTTGGTGAAAAAAAGATTCTGCACAGGACTGAATATCGCCAGAACACGAAGTTTTCCAGGAGCAGATATTGGAAATGACCATGATTTATTAATGACAACGTTTCGCCTCCACCTGAAAATGATCAAAAAGCCTAACCAACCAAGAATCAGATTTGACCTTGCAAAATTGAAAGCTCCAAAAGACGCAGAAGCCTTCCAAGCAATGATAGGTGGTAAATTTGCACTTTTGATAACCCTGGACAGCCAAGACACCGACCTGGAGCCCTTAACAACCACATTCAACACAGCTGTGACTAGCAGTGAGATCAGTGGCAAATATTGTCGAACAAAGAAACCTTAGGTCACGACAGATGTCCTTGACCTATGCGACAAAAGAAGAGAACTGAAAAAGGGAAAAAGAGATAATGAAGGAGCTAGAAAATACAGAGAGATAAACAATATGATCAGAAAAATTATGAAAAAGGCAAAGGAATCCTGGATAGAAAGACAGTGCTGCAAAATCGAAGACAGTCTGAGTAGAAATGACAGCAAAATGGCATATCAGCTGTTGAAAGAATTCAAAACCCATAAATAAGGGAAAATTATCACAATCATAGAAAAATCATGAAAATGCCTTACAGAAGATCAAGAGATCCTCAAGCGATGGACAGAATACTGCTCAGAATTGTACAATCATAAGACCCAAGGAGATCCAGCAGTACTAAATTGCCCTCAGGCAGAAGAAATTGATGACAACCCCATTCTTCGTGAAGAAGTAGAAATTGCAGTTAGGTCACTAAAGAAAGGAAAGTCAGCCGGCATTGACAACATACCAGCAGAGCTCATTCAGGCAGGAGGAGAAGAGATAGTCACAGTCCTAACAACAATCTGCAACAAGATATGGCAGACAGGAAAATGGCCCACCACATGGCCTCAATACTTCGTCATCGTGCTCCCAAGAAAGAAAACATACAGTTGTGCCAAAACTACAGAACCATCAGTTTGATCAGTCACCCGAGCAAAGCCATGCAGAAGACAATTCTCAACAGACTAAGGCCTCAAGCAGAGAAAATTATTGCTGAAGGGCAGGCAGGCTTCCGAGCAGGAAGGAGCACCACAGAACAAATCCTCAATTTCAGACTCCTTTGTGAGAAATACCTTTAGCACCAGCAGAATCTATACCACGTCTTTATAGATTACAAAAAGGCCTTTGATAGGGTATGGCATGCAGCCTTATGGACAACTATGAGGAAGTACAACATCAGCTCAAACCTGGTGCAGGTTGTTGAGTACCTCTATGACAAAGCCACCAGTGCTGTCCTCATCAATGGCAGCAGCGGAGATTGGTTTCGAACAATATTTGGAGTCAGACAGGAATGTATACTGTCGCCTACACTCTTCAACATTTTCCTGGAAAGGATCATGGAGGATGCCTTGCATGACCACAACAGCACTGTCAGCATTGGAGGAAGAACAATCATAAACCTTCGCTTCGCAGATGATATTGATGGTTTAGCAGGAAATGAAAAAGAACTGACTGACTTGGTTGACCACCTCGACACAACCTCCACAGCATACGGTATGGAGATGAGCACCGAAAAAACCACACTGATGACAAACAACACCAGTGGCATCAGTGCAGAAATAAAGGTCAGTGGACAGAAGCTGGAAAGAGTCACAAGCTTTAAGTACTTGGGATCAATTATCACAGACGAGGGCTCCAAACCAGAACTACTTTGCAGGATTGCTCACACAAAATGAGACCAACATGGAAAGATACCAACATTGCTTTTAGTTCCAAAATAAGGCTGATGCGCTAGATTGTCATATCTATCTTTATGTATGCTTGTGAAACATGGACGCTCATATCAGATCTACAAAGAAGGATTCAAACCTTTGAAATGAGATGCTATCGCAAGATCTAGGGCATCTCATACATTGACCATGTAACCAACGAAGAAGTCCACAACAGAATCCAACGAGCCATCGGATCCTATGAAGACCTATTGACCACTGTAAAAAAAAGCGCAAACTGAAGTGGTACGGTCACGTCTCAAGATCATCTGGACTGGCAAAAACAATCTTGCAAGGCACAGTGCGAGGGTGCAGAAAAAGAGGCAGACAGAAAAAGAGGTGGGAAGACAACATTAAGGAGTGGACAGGCATGTGATTTGGAGATTCCCAAATTGCAGTAGAGAACAGGGAAAGATGGAGAGAATTGGTTTTAAAGTCAACTGTGGTGAAGTATGTTTTTCAACAAATGCTAACTAAAGTGTGTTCCATGTTAAGTGTGAGCACAGTGCACAGCTAGACGATTTATCTTTTGAAAGTCTTTGGTTCAGATCCAGAGGGTGGTTTGGCTTCTTTGGTGTTTTACGGCACATCAACACTAATAGATTCTTTAGTGCAGTGACAATTGGAGTAAAATGCCATGCCCCAAAACATACCCTCGTATAGTATTCACACACCATCCCGTTAGTTTGTGAACAACTCCTCCCACTTATTTTAAAAACAAAAGTCGTCTAGGATATAAAAGTGCACTAAACTTAGTCATTTCAGTCCCTTGCTTATAAGTTCTAACCAGGTTGTTGCCAGGGGTCCCAAACACTTTCAACTTGTTGGCGTTTCGAATCAAATGGGAGTTTCTTTAGCAACACGGTAGCCTTATTTGTTTGGGCCAGTCTCGGTTTTCAAACAACACATGTGATGTAGTTCGTTTTGGAAATATTAATAATTCCATAAATTATGGATTTGCATTTCTTTGAACACATGTAGAAAAGACTTCCTCCTATTTTTTGTTCAATTTGTTTTAGAAATGTTATAACCAGACATTGGAAATATTGGGCGCAGACGACACAGATTTTACTGAAATAGACTATTATAGCAACCAGAAATGGACAGTGAGCAGTATGACTGCATGCTTACATCGGTAGCTTCCTTTGCGTTGAAACGCCAATAATTTTCAACAGTGTTAGGGAACTATTGGCAACAGTCAGGTTAGAAATTATAAATCATTGAATGAAATGTGTTAAGTTTTGTGCATTTTTTTATGTCCTTGATGTTTTTCATTTTTAAAATCTGTATTGGGTTACAAACAAACGGGAGAGTGTGCGAATTCTATAGTCAAACTGGAGCTGATTTGATGGTAGAATTCGAACCCGCACCCTTTGGTAGCGAGTTTGGCATCCTAACTACACATTGGAAAACGGACAACGTGAATAAAAAACCTATGATTCTCACACATCTACGTGACTGCAGGTTACATAATGTTTTCAAGAGTAACGTAGCAGCCGAAGTGGCACAATTATAGCTTGGCGAACTCTCGACAAGAAGGTTGTGGGTTCAAATCCTACCCAGACCTGTTGACTGCAGTAGTATGTATCTGGGTAGTGCATTTCACTATTTTTCCCTCAGCACGATACAGTCTATCATGGGTTGATATGCTGTTGAACAAAAATAAATTAATACACAGTAACGTACCCATACTTAAAATCATTAATGAATATACAGTAACGTACATAATACTTCAATCAGAAAACCCCCCACACTAAAGTACAGAATACTTAAATCAATTAATCAATCCACACTAAAGTACCCAATACTTAAATCAGTAAATCAGTTCACACAAAAGTACCCTATACTTCAGTTATCAATTCACACTAAAGTACCTAATACCTAAATCAGTAAATCAATCCACACTAAAGAACACAGTAGTTCAGTAAACAAATTAATCCACACTAAAGTACCCAGTACTTAAATCAACAAATCAATCCACACTATCGTATCCAATACTTAAATCAATAAATTAATCCTCACTAAAGTACCCAATATTTAAATCGGCAAACCAATCCACACTAAAGTACTAATACCTCAATAATTCAGTCCACACTAGAGTACCCAATACTTCAATCAGTAAATTAATCCAAACTAAAGTACCCAATTCTTAAATCGATAAATTGATCCACATTAAAGTACCCAATTCTTAAAGCAGTAAATCAATCCACACTAAAGTCCCCAATTCTTAATCAATAATACAGTCCACACTAAAGTACCCAATACTTAAATCACTTGATCAATCCCTACAGATAAGTACCCAGTACGTCAATCATTAAATAAATCCACAGTAAAGTACCCAGCACGTCAATCATTAAATCAATCCACATTAAAGTACCCAGTACGTCAATCATTAAATCAATCCACACTGAAGTACCCAATACTTAAATCAGTAAATCGACTCGCACTTAAAAGTACCCAGTACGTCAATCATTAAATCAATCCACACTAAAGTACCCAGTACGTCAGTCATTAAATCAAGCCACACTAAAGTACCACGTACTTAAATAAATCATTCTACAGTAATACTTAAAAATAAAGGTCGATACACGTGTGTTTCTATAGTGATGTAGTCCATAAAGACTTGAAACGTGGACGACATGTGAAAGAAAATCTTTTTATAAATTGGCTGATACCGTCATTGAAACTAATGCGAAAAGCAATCAGTATATACGCCGAATACATTGAAAGGTTGTAACTGTGTTCAGAAGTGTTGATTTAATTACCAACAGAAAGTTATAGATGATTCCTGATAAGGTCACTAGCAGACGATATTCTCCCCATTTTACCTGGGCGATGGGCCAGGCAGTTTCTCACATATGTGACCACCAAAACTGACCATTTTGAATTAGGCACACTGAAGCAAAATCAGCTTGTAAATTACAAATATAGATACTAACAGAAAACCTGATTTGCGTTCTGTTTATATATGTATTTTTGTAATAGTATTTTGAGATTCAATGAAAATTTTTTCGACTTCCAAACATCATATAAACTCAACGGTAAATCTGTCAGCATACCACAAATATAGATGACGATGACGTCATTCGGGAACTAACTATTCTGTATATAAGTATCATTTCAATACTTTTATCTAAATAAGATGCAGTATTGTGTTGAGTAAATTCCAATAAGACTTGTGTGTATGTGAAAGAAATATTCTGGACAGCGCTGAACGTAATTGAACAAAGGCTTAGACCAAATTTTGTCTAATTTGACCACGTTGTAGGAATACTTTGTACGTGTTTTAAAATTACACTTTTAAAAGCGTGTTTCTGATACCCACAGTAAATTTTACACAATAAATTTAGCAAATTTATATTTCAAATAACTGATATTTTGATGTTGAATTGTGTTACTTAGGTTTATATATATATATATATATATATATATATATATATATATATATATATATATATATATAAATCATACTTTACTGAATACTAAACTCGTTCCATAACACCTCGTAACATTATCAATGATGTCCCTATATAGGTCAATGGCGTAATGTCCAAGGAATCCGAATATACTTGCAAGGCGATTTACAGTACTTCTGCCAGACATTTCTCCTCATGCAACTTGCGATACATAGAATTTTACATTTGTGCACTTTTCAATGATGATTAGGAAACTCACTAAATAATTTAAACCATTTGCTCGCTAAGACAAGCAAAGGGTAGCAATAATTCAACTTGTTTCAAAAATTATTTTTGAAATCAATACTCGTGCAAGCTCCATTATATATATTACAGACAAAATCTCGAAAAGAAAATCCTAGAGAAGATGAAGATATTTGGCTGCGTCATTTACATAGGACTACAGTTCTAATCCTACGATATCCCTCCAACGCGATAATTTTAAATAAAAGTGACGTATTCTAATATTGTTGGCAATTTTGGGTTTTACTTGCAAAATGAATTCGTGATGAATAGTTTCTTAGTATATTATAGATTTTAATTCCAGTAGAAAGCAATATGCCTGCAAGTTACCATGTTGAGTTAACGTAAATAAAGCGTCTCTGTGTTCGTTTGAGGTATACACGTGTGTACTCCTTGACGAGGCAGGATCAGGAAATGCCTAAATCGAACTCCGAACAAGACAGATTAGGTTTAAAGAATTATCCTATTTTAATTTGATTTAGTATGATGTTTTAAAAGGACCAGGAAATAGGGACAGATGAATTTGGATTCCAGTGACAATCGAAATTTTAGTGCAGCATCTGCTACCAAACTAGACTTCAAGCTTGCCAAGGCCACGTAATCCACTTTCAAATGAAGAAATAACAAAAGAACCAAAATCCTTTTAAGTAAATTTAAATCATTAAAATCTTTTGTTTAAAGATTTCTTACGCTCTGAATTATGTTGGATAGGACCAGTGTGTAATGCTTTTTAGAGTACTCGCAACTGAAAAATATTCACTGTATGAATCAGCGCAAGAAAGGAAAACGTAAAATCTCTTCATTAACGTATGAAATCAGCCATTATTTTGACAAAGTGCACAATTTGAATCATTGTATTTACAAACTAAATTTTTTAAAGGTTACTTTCCTAAAATTGTTGTTAAATTTTAGAACTTGCTATTATCGCATTGGCACATAATAGAGCGAAATTTCATGAAAAACGATGTTCTACTTTTGCCTCAAAAATATATGATGAAATGAAAATTTACGGTTTTTACAGTATATTTAAGAAAGTGTTTCACTTGTGAAGTGGAAACATTTTGTTTTCTCACTCGTGGCTTTATAATCATGTCAGTACCTTTGCACTTCACTCGGGAAATATTTCCTTATATCTACTCATAAACA
>JAECUM010042755.1:0-10436 GCA_016617855.1 Megalonaias nervosa
CCTTTGATATGCGACAATTCCCAAACGGATATTATATTGTGTCAGCATGTAAGAAACACAGAGGACAAGATTTGTGACCAATTTTTGATTGCTTTAAGTATTTTTAGCCAAGTTCCTATTTGAAATCTTCAGTTGCATCTAATTACGGTTTGAGTACTGTTACGACTATATCGTCTTAAACTAAGTACCAGACAGAAGCAAAACCAACAAATTTAGTACAATTAACAAATAATTTATTTCTCTAAGTTGCAACTTGAAAATGTGAGAGGAACTTAGAGTATTGCAAATGAAATCCCAAACAATCATATCATAAGTCCAAAGTTTAGAATATTCCGAATGAATTAAAAAATTGAATGTATTCCAACAGTCATGAATATGACGATGTACAAATAGTCTTGATGTATGACAATGATATAATCCAGAATATCTTGGAATGAATTCACAATAATCACAAAGTTGCGTTTTAGTCCAAAACGTTCATGAACACTTTTTCATTCCAAAGAATAATTTAAATTAATGATTTCTCTCAAATTATATCTGAACACAACAGTAAATGATTCCACACACTGAACTCAAAACAGGAATGAATAATTGTTTATCTCATCCTATTTAAACAAATCTCACTTGAGGTAAGACACAATAAAATACCAAAGATAAAATATGTGGGTCATTTTAAAATGGGAAAATTCCATCAAATTGTAAACAGGCTCGCTTCTAGAACATTCTAAGTTGGTAAATCAGGTTAGTCCTTGAACTCAAATCTTAGTAACATCATTAAAAATGACGAAAATCAGGTAAGCCAGAGCTCTACCCTCTATTACTGACAAAGGTCAACCACACAATATAAATTAAATATACATAACAGTACTTTTTTGAAATCAATTAAAAGGAGAAGACCAGCAAGTTTATGCTATCTAGTGTAAAACATCATATATAAATTTCTAATATTTTCACCAACGAATCTTCCTTCAAAAGAACAGTTTTTTTTTTCGTCGTGTAGAATTGTATGGAGTGCAGTTGTGATCCTATTTGGTAAACAAGAATTACGCAATTTAATATGACAGATTTATAAGTGAAATAGGTATCCAGTTAGAAATATGCTGTTCAGGTTTTTCACATTTGATAAACATATGACTCTTTCTGGCTGTGAGATAGTTCTATACCTTCACATCCAAGTATACTGCATTAACCCCAAAATTATCTAATATCTTTCCAAAGAATTTATAAAATTCTACTGTGAAAGAACCATATCCTGGACTTTGTTACTTTTGAATTTTTCTCGAAGACTTTTAGTGACGTCTTGGTGTGATATAGGGCCATTATTGAAAACTCCTGAATATTATTTGCTTTCGGAATATTTGAGTAACTTAGAAAATTCTCAAGATTAAATCATTCAGCTTCATATTTTTGCGTAAAATCTAAAGCTTGGTTTCTTCCAAAATTTACTCTTTAGTTTCTGTTACCCATCCACTATTTTGGATAAGTGCAGGTATCATTTTACTAATGTAGTTTCTGTTTTCTAGATTACAATAGTATTTGGTTACTCTCCCCCCTCTTCAATCCATTTCATTAGTTCCCTAAACAGTACTTCTTCCATCTCTTCTTCCTAATCTCTTCAAGTACGCTCTTCAAATGTTTCATCGTTTTTATTTCTCTGTTAACTGTATCTCCTGTGTAGTACATATTTTTGTCGATCTTGAGCCCTTTCGTGAAAGAAGAACACGACATTCCCATATTTCATAACAACAATATCTCAGAGAAAAGTTGGTCACCAATATTAAATTTCATTCAGCAGATGGAATATTTATCAAATAATCATATTTTCTACAGACATGTACTGGTAGTTTACATTTTGTATAAATTATGTTACTTTAATTATGTTTCGTAAGTTCTGATGCAGTGAATTATTAAATTCTCAAATTTTAGTTTTCTTCTGAAAGATTATTACCCTTTATACCTGAATGTGGTCAGTAATAAATCCTGGTTAAAAAGTATCATTTTCAGCTATTGTAAATTAAGGGCCAGGGACTAAAATTATAACATCTTGCCTGTTTTATGGGTTTACGTTTCCTCTACATGTATCCATTATCCATGGACACCAATATTCAGCTCGCGAAAATATCCGTAAGTCTATATTCCATACAGTGTCACAAAGAGCTTCCTTTGCTCGAGGATTATTGTCGTTTGCATCAGTATGATCAATTGGAACAAGAAAATAAATAAATAAATAAATAAATAAATAAATAAATAAATAATCAACTTTGAGACAGGCAGTCTTAACTATATTAGAAGATGCTACTTCAAATAAAATAACTTAAGACCTAATGGTAATGCGGACAGGCTTGACTGGGTGGCTATTGGTAATGTGGACAGGCTTGACTGAGTGGCTATTGGTAATGCTAATGCGGACAGGTTTGACTGAGTGGCTATTGATAATGCGGACAAGCTTGACTTGGTGGCTATTGGTAATACGGACAGGCTTGATAAGGTGGTTGGGTTTGGTACAGTCAAATACCACGTGTAGTACATATTACACGAAACGTTATAAATTATTAACTTTAAAAAAATCCCTGTCATTAAAATGTTCTGGGACAGTCTGTTTTGCGGAAAATGTATTGTCACGATCTATAATAGGCAATTTCATATTGCATTTTAGGTGTGATAGATCAGGACATTGAGATAGTATTATAACTGCACTGTAATTATTTTCCTGTATCACGACGAAATAAGGTACAACCAGCGTTGCATTTTTCATATACATTGGGCCTTGAGTACAATGCATGCAGCAAACATCACGATGCCATGTAATTGGTGATGCAATATTGGTCTTCTTCCAGTCTAATCAGTCTCATGACTGACAGCCATTTTGAACCTGTAACCCGATGACTATCAATCTTTGAGTATTGAAAGTACGGTTGTTCTCGGTACTGTTAATAAACATTCCTGAAATACATACAATAAAAACGTATTTGCTTGTTTTCATTGTACTTAATTTCCTCTCATCTTTCACCGCATGTGGTTCTGTAAATATTAATTCTTCCAAGTTTGTATCTTCGAGTATCATCAGTCCTTTGCTTTTAATACCCATGTACATATAAAGAAACGTACTTGACATGAATTACTCATCCTAAATAACCCTTATATCTATGCATAAATATTATGAGAGAAGGTACTTCCCGCAAAGCAATGCAAGGATATTTTTCAAATTAAAAAAAAGACATCTGGTAACAAAATTACTAACTAATCAGGTAAGATATAAGAGCACGTGCATATTGTAGAAGGTAACTTCGTTCGGTTCAGTTGGATTTTACGATTGTCACTAACTGTGAATGTTAAACTAAGGATAGAGCAATATGCTTAGTGACGGTGAATATGACATGTATACAGACATAGTGTAGAACTTCAACCATAAGAGGCAGAAACACCCCACCTCCATAACCGCCACTAAAGCAAGCAACACAACCCTTGCCGCCCGGCATCAAATCAACTGCAAAAATGTGATCTATGTACCCCCAACAGCTAATACCAGCCACAACGTTCATCCCTCGCCACGCCCATGTGGTCAGAATACATTGTACAGTGACCAAAACAGACACAGAACCCTCTAAAAGAAAAGCATTAAGGTTTGGAAGTACAAAGTGTTCAGGAGTTCACTCCCTTCTAGTATATCATGTACATGGGCATTGTATGAATAAACACAATGTTACAATAAAGCATGCTAAGAAAGCATGCTAAAACAGAAAGTAACATAGTACAAAATATATGTATGTGAACCAAGAACAAAGTTAACCATGGCAGGTTATACTCTTGATAGAATACAGACTAATCATCCATCAATTTTGATAAATCACCAGTTTCTCTAACTGTTCGCATTCGTCCATGACGAAACTTAACCAAATGTTGCAGTAAATAATTCAGGCGTCCTGAACAAAATGTAGATTTTTGAGTTCACGCGAAAATGTAATAGTTAGTTTGGTCAAATATTCTTCCAGGGCCATTCCAAAACCTTTAATTTTTTCTTTTTCTGTCTTTTTTAGTACTTCCAGTTTCTTAATTTTTGAAATAAACTTGCAGATGACCGGTGTATTGGAGTCTTTATCAAACTTGCCTAGGGTAGTGCGATACTTATATCACTCCTTCTAATTTCTACCACCGCTTTTTCAACTGCTTGTTCTAGTTTACTCACCAAGAATCAATCACAAACACAATTCGTGATTCCCAAACATGATTACAGAGTAGTAAAATAGTAAAAAGTCTACACAAATAAAAAGACCCGACTACTGACCTGTCACTCCCATCTAACAAAGAAAGAAAGCTAGCTCGCCGTTTAAAAATAAATTAGAAACGAAATGACAACAACCGGAAACAGCATAAGCTTCATATAAACATGACACTGCATTGACTGGGCTCTCAAGGCTACAGACCTTCGTGTATTAATAACAAGTATCAAGTTCATGTTAGCATAACAATGTCATCTGGAGCAAAATGGCAGATTCTTTCAGCTGCTACAACTCCTATATATCGAATATCTACCATTCAGCAAACAGGCCACAAGCAACTGCTCAAACACGCAGGCATCTCCTGCTAACACGACGAAGAAAATGCAGGTTAAACAATGTCGATTCTTAATAGATGTCCAATAGTTTTCCACATAAACCGTCGCACAATGTCAATTTCCTACTGTGGACGAGCCAACTCAATGAATATTGTATGACTGCTACAACTCGCCCCAAAAGGGCGCCAAAAAAACTGGCACTTCTACTCAACAGCGTCCAGTGCACTTCACTGACTTAAGACAATGTGAGGTTACTCTGCTGTTCACAGTTGTAACCTTATGCTACCACGACAGTTAAGAAGCTTCCTCATGGCGTTTACTTCTTCCCATCAGCTAAGAAGCTTCCTCATGACAGTTACTTCTTCCCACCAGCTAAGAAGCTTCCTCATGACATTTATTTCTTCCCACCAGCTAAGGAGCTTCTTCATGACGTTTACTTCTTCCCACCAACTAAGAAGCTTCCTCATGACGTTTACTTCTTCCCACCAGCTAAGAAGCTTCCTCATGACATTTATTTCTTCTCACCAGCTAAGAAGCTTCCTATGACATTTATTTCTTCCCACCAGCTAAGAAGCTTCCTCATGGCGTTTACTTCTTCCCACCAACTAAGAAGCTTCCTCATGACGTTTACTTCTTCCCGCCAGCTAAGAAGCTTCCTCATGACATTTATTTCTTCCCACCAGCTAAGAAGCTTCCTCATGACATTTACTTCTTCCCACCAGCTAAGAAGCTTCCTCATGACATTTACTTCTTCCCACCAGCACTCGCATGGTCAACAGTCGTGATACATAATGTCATTCCTGAATGCGTTTCCTAAAGAGAGCCTTGCACGCTCGTGTCTATCCAAGAGCAACCACCGAGACATTCGGACAGTCCGTGGTCGAATCAAGAAGCCTTACGCTAGGGAGCAAAGCCAGAACAATATCAAACAGATGTTTTCAAATAACCAAGGATATGCAGCATCACATCTTCCAGAGCATAAACAAACAAGTTCTAAACATGACATTGCAATGGCACATCTATCCTTCCCGTTAATAAATTTTCATTTACTAATGGCAATCTATCAGCAATTTACCAATGAACTCTGATCTTCATAAGCTGATATTTCAATCTACACATAATGAAAACTCTAGTAGAATATCATCGATGCTACGCAGGCACCCAACAGCTTTCAAAATAGACTATAGCAAGAACTTCTGAACGAGAAGGCATCTAACAGGTTAGAAATGCACGCTTGTTCAATAGCCATGATGCAATATATCACTCCTGAAGGTGTTTCAAAAAAGAACTTCGTATGCCAGTGGCTGTCCATGACCAACCACCGGTACATTTCGAACAGTTCGAGGCCGAACCAAGCAGTCATACACTAGGGAGCACAGCCCGAACAATACCAAACAGATGATTACAAATAACCAATGATATGGAGTAGCACATCTTCCAGACAAAACCTCAAGCAGAGAGATCACGTTTCTAGTAGCACGACTTACCTCTACCAAAATCATAAATCTCTCAGGACCTCGGTGCTTCACATTAAACAGCGTCAAAGTCATCATCAATATCAGACCATACAAGATGTCACTGTATTTTCAACTCTGCATCACTACTTATAAGCAGGTGCTACAGTGATCGGAAACTGATTGTCAGTATTTAAACAATCACAATCTAAAATGTCATATGTCAGGCTTACAGCTATCTCCAGAGGAAACATCTCACGCCAAAGCATGTCACAATTCATCCATACAGCTAGCCCCGCTGGCAAAATCTCACGCCAAAGCCTGTCACATTCCATCCTTACAGCTAGCCCAACAGGCAAAATCTCACGCCAAAGCCTGTCACATTCCATCCTTGCAGCTAGATCTACAGACAAACTCTCACGCTAAAGCATGCCACTCTCATGCCAAAGCCTTTCGCATTTCATCCTTACAGCCAGCTCCACAGGCAAAATCTTACGCCAAAGCATGTCATATTTCAGCTTTACAGCTAGCTCCACAGGCAAAGTCTTACGCTAAAGCGTTTCACATTTCATCCTTAATGCTAGCTGCACAGGAATCATCTCACGCCAAAGGATGACACATTTCATCCTTATATGTAACTCCACAGACATAATCTCACGCCAAAGCACACTAAGCGAATGATACTTATACATTCTTTATAAATTCATGGCGTCGTTTATGACTGCTTTTCTAAAACCACACAAATCAATTCTAATTTTCAAAATTCGTGCTCAGAGTAGCAAACTATTTGTGACAAGTGCTTATTGAAGTTACTACTGCACATGATTATTAATCTGAAGGAACTACTCCATCCTCCCCCCTCCTCCACCCCTTTCATCCACACAATAGGAGCATCAGCTTTCATATAAATATTTCAGGATGAAATAGAAAAATTACAAACTATATTCAAGCGTAGGTCACGATAGTATCTACTTTAACCGTATCGCTTTTTCGGTTCAACCCGTTTGACAGTACATGTATTGGGCCGTCCTTAACCCATCCATTCACCAGCCACAGAGATTCAGCGGTCGCCCACCATTAAATTAACTGTTCTGTTGCAAAATATGATGGCTATTAGTATCTAGTTAATTTTGCCTGCGAATGATTACCTTTCAAGAGCATGCCCGCAGATGTAGGAAGTTTTCCCAAACTTCGCAGTTTGGAAAGTAATATAGGAAGTTAATCAAGTTTCAGCTTAGTGAAAAATAATGGATGGGGAGTGGAGGGAGAAGAAGGGGTTATTGAGCAACAAAATCTGTCTTATTATTCTTCTTCTGTCGGTCAAACACATTAAGCTATAATTTTGTGAATCCTGATTAGGAAGGAACTTTCAAGGATATCAAGACTCAAGACAACAGTCGTTATCAGCTGAAGGCGCTGATGCCACAGATGATTTACCTCTAATAAACTAACTAGCACACATTCACTCTTTCATAACGTTTCTTACTTGACATTTGTATACTTATCAGTATTCTATTCTACGCCGTAGATCGGTATTTCATGCTACATAGCACGAAAACGACCCCCCCCACACACACAACCCCCCCCCCCCAGAAAAACAAACAAACTAAACAGAATTATTCCTATCGCAAATTACTAAACACTTATACTTGACAATTTCTTGTATTAAAAACTTTGGGAGGGGCCATTTTACAAGACTAATCCATGACACCATAAAGTCTTGAGAAGTCTTTGCATTATTATTTCTGCTGCAAACAATTGGCTAGTTAATCGGCTTGAAAAATATCTTCCCAAAACTAACTCTCCATAATCAAACAAATAATCACTAAAATCTGTCAAAGCTCTCAAAGAAAACGTAAATACATGTACAAATAGCAGATACCCTATTTTTATGGTATTTGCCCCTCCTCGTCAATGAAATATGCCTTCTTGTCCTGCATCGTCGGACATAATCACAAAAAACTAGGTAATTTACTTTCTCACGCTGTGATTTATTACTGGGGGAGGGGGGAATGTTGCTGTCTCCACACATTGATACTAATAAACAGGGTCAAAAGTCCGAAATTATTCAGGGCATGCATTTTTGGCTGTTGGGTTACCAAGAATGCTCATAAACAGGATAAAATGTCCGAAATTATTCAGGGCATGAATGTTTGGCTGTTCATTAACAGGGTCAAAAGTCTGAAATTATTCAGGGCATGAATTGTTGGCTGCTGGGTTACCAAGAACGTTTTCTCAAAAATCACTCATATCTTTCAAAAGAGATGCCATGAATGACGTTGACATTTCCGATCTAAACAGCAACAAACGTAAATACAAGAATACATAAGCATCCATCCCCCGAAAAAACTGTAGAAAAACATCTAGAGCTAATCATATAGCTAGTTTCTTATCATTCATTGGTTGAATTTTATGTTTGGCGAAACAACTGTCATCCTTGTTAATTTCCAATAAAACCAATGAACATAAAAATTCAGGTTTTCTCATTGGTCCAAAAAGATAAGATGGCTATCTATAGATTAAAGTGTGTATAAGCCATCACCCTTGTAATAGGCTCAAATTAAATTGGACGCAAACGTCATTGAGAGCCCTAGTTCTAACTTAGTATTCGCGTTGTGATCATGTAAATCAAAATATATATCATTGGAAAAAAAAGCATTCCAAAAGTCTTTCTCCTTTTTTTTGTCATTCAAATAAGCGGTTGAATCTCTGTACAAATCCAAGAAGTTATCCACGAATATTTTCCAAACATTGGTTTACAGCCTCTTTTACTATAAAAAGAAAAGGTTCCACTAAGTTAAAATAACAAACACAGTCCAAAGTTTGCAGACCGATAAGTCCTCATACAGATAATATGTTTCATCGAAGTCTTGAATACAATTTTTCTTTCGGTTATCTGATGATAGTTATGAAGACTTAAGCTTATAGCTTCGATTTGTTTTACAGTTACCATGTATACGATGGGAGAGTCGAAATATACGGCGGTTAAGTCAAGGTAGTCTTCTTCATGACGGAAGATAGATAGTCTCCAAAGCTTTTATTCCCTCCCTTGATGTAATCTCCAGTAGTAAAAGTCATCTTGTCTTCATTTTTCAACCATCGCTGTGTGATATGAATGGAACAGTGACATATATTTAGTTGATATAGTACGATATTTATCTGCATTCCGAAGTATAGGACTCATCATTCTTATCATTTGGTATATACATAGATAGATAAATAATTAAAGTAATAACTGTAATAGAAAATTAGAAAATGTTTCAGTAATAATGGCACGTTATTATCTCTCTATTCTAGCAAAAGGCATTACTCTTTTCCATGCCTTTGTATTTTGCTGTTTGCCATTAGAAGCTTTTATATCACATATTTACCGTGAGCGTTCGACAAATCTGAATGCTGGTTATCGACCACGGAATTGATTCAAAAGAGGCAAAGGAGCGTTACCTGGCGTAGGTATCGAATCTCCGTGCCTGAAAATGCCTGTGATAAAAAGAGTTAAACTGAAAATATTTTGTATTCTTGAATGCCTTTTAAAATGGTATATTGAAGAAAACATACACATAGTCATAACTTCTTTTTTAAATTAAAAATGCATTTTATGAAGTATAAATTCTTTTCTTCAGTCTTCATAAAATTGTGTTCCCAGGACAACAAGTCTTAGCTGAAGAATAGATACAAGATCTTAAATGAAGTGTGTACAAATTGATGAATAATTTCCTATATTGAAGGATTGAGATTATTCGACGCGATTCATAAATTTCATTTACGATTAACACACGTGTAAGATTTTACTTATAGCATGACGAAAAATACTGATTTTGTTTAATCAATTGGCAGAAAAATCGTAGTGGAATGCCTTTTTAATGCACTCAGATGCCCGAATCATTGCATTACGTTATGATGTCATTTGCAACGTCATGATGTGTTCTTGCGCGTGCTACATATCTGAAAATTATGCTAGAGGATATTTGCTTGAAATGAGAAAATGAAGGATATATTTTTCTTAGAGTGGATGAAAAGCTCATGAGTTTTTAATCTACAATATGAAATATGTCCATTATTCACTCTAAGCAAGCAAATGTTCTTTTTTTAAATGCTCAAGCGTATTGGATGGCAGATATGTATAACAGCTGAAGTAGCAGATTTCATCCTGTATCCCACGTAATAATATCAGCATCCTGTATCCCACGTAATAATATCAGCATCCTGTATCCCACGTAATAATATCAGCATCCTGTATCCCACGTAATAATATCAGCATCCTGTATCCCACGTAATAATATCAGCATCCTGTATTCCACGTAATAATATCAGCATCCTGTATTCCACGTAATAATATTAGCATCCTGTATCCCACGTAATAATATCAGCATCCTGTATCCCACGTAATAATATCAGCATCCTGTATCCCACGTAATAATATCAGC
>JAECUM010042756.1:0-22558 GCA_016617855.1 Megalonaias nervosa
GGCTTGTTGCACTTGTTCGTCATGAGCTTCTACCGTAAAAGTGTTTTGATTTTCAACGATGTTTTTGATTTGTGTAGGGTGAGTCATTTCCACTAAAGCCACTTCCCAATGGCCTTCGTGATCCAATTGGATGGCCTGAGGTAATCTGGCCGTGTAACAGCATAAGGTGTTATTGGGAAACACCTCCATGGAACTGTCACTGGGTAACGTTAAGTAAAATTGGTTGTTCATAATTCCAGAGTTCTAGTGTCCGAGGGGTCACTGGAAGTCAGAGGAGTGTCTAAAAGAGGATTGTTGTGATTGGATTGGTGACTAACGTTGGACGCAAGGCCACCGTTGTTGTTGTTGTTTCCGTTGGAAGAATATTTCAGAGACGGATTGGGAAGAAGGTAACCAATGCAACTGCTCAGTAAAATAGTCCACAATTGTTTGTCTCCTTGTTGCAAACTCAGATTGGCAATGGCAGCACTGATGACACAATACACTACAAAGATTTGGCAGAAAAAGACAATTTGCGTTTTAGGCACACGTTCTCCACACCACACCCACAAGGGTTGCTTTTGTAGATCTTGCAGAGAAGAACTGGGCGACGGAGTGGTCACTGCAGTAGCTGAGGCTGTGTTGAAGGGCATGATGATCACTTATGTTTATAGTCAGTGAGTTGCGAAGCGTCGATCCAAGAGTCAAAACTGGGAGGATATCCTTTCCAACGTACTCTGACTTCTTTGACACGTTTCTTTCCTACTTTACGAGTTCTTCGATCGAGAATGCTTTCGATCTCGTACACGTCGTCTTCTTTTTTGGTCACACGTTGTAACTCGGGCAAGTAAAACGTTCCTTTTAACACTTCCCCGTTCATGTCTTCCAATTTATAGACGGGAGGATGACGGACACGCACACGTTCGGTGACACGAAATAATTCGGTGGTCCAGTTGGGTAAGTAACTTTTGTCGAAAGTGCGTTTGGTTTTGCCAATGCGTACCCAATCTCCTGATGCCAACAATCCACCTTTCGTGGGGACAGGCACTGTCGGGGACGTACCAAACAGGCGCTCGAAGACGGTCACTTCGTTGTCGGGAGTCACTTCTTGGGGGGCACGCCCTATGCTCCGATGGTAAGATTGATTGTACGATTGGACGAGGTGTGGCAAGACGTCGATGTACTTGAGAGTGTGTTGATGCGTAAAATATTTCCACATGCGTTCTTTCAAGGTGCGTTGAAAACGTTCCACGATGCTGGCTTTGGTTTCGGGATTCTCGGTGGTGAAAAAATGAATGTCACGTTTCTTCAATTCTTTTTGGAAAGCTTGGTTCAGAAATTCGGTGCCTTTGTCAGTTTGCCATCGAAGAGGGTGACGCCCACTTTGTTTCAACACCAGTTGCAGGGCTCGCACTAACTCACTGCTCGATTTGGAAGTCAATGGCACGACCCAAGCAAATTTGGAAAAGACGTCGATGACACAAAACAAATATTTGTAGCCAAGATTGTAGGTGGCCAAATGAGAGACATCGGCTAAATCGGCTTGCCATTGGTGATCGATACCCTCTAATTGAATGCGACTAATGGAAAATTTCGTCGAATGGGTTTGTGTAAGGTATACGTGGCTTGTTCTTGTAACCAGCGTTGCACATGAGGTAAACGGATACTTTTCAGCCGAGTATTGGCAGCACGATACAATTTCTGAACTCCTCCGTAACCTGGAGGATGGGCTGGATCGTAGTAAATGCTGGCTAACACCTTTTCCATGTTTTAATAAGTGATCCAATCTTCACTGATACTACTCTGAATGGGACGAGGGGGTGGTTTAGAAACGGTTTTACGTGTCCGATGTGCCACGGGTATAGAAGTGGAAGGTAGTGGTGGTGGTGGTGGTGGTGGTGGTAATGAAATGGTTTTGGCCTTCTTTTCTTTTTTCACTTCTGCTTTCCCTTCTTTCTTTTTCACTTCTGTCGAAGGAGGAGTGGACATCATCTTTTTAACCCAAGCTTTAATTTCTTCTCGTTGCGGTGTAGGGGAAGGGGTCAAAAAGGACGCTGCAATCTTACTAAGGATGGGAGCTGCTGACGGTGTTTAAAAGACTTCTCTTGCCTCTTCTTCCTCAGGCAACCGTGGGGCTGACTCTGTCTTGACCACTGGGAGTGGTAGTGGTGGTGAACTTTTCATCAAGGCCTTAAAATCTTTCAGAGTGGGTTGAGCTGTTTCGTCTAAAGCTTTTTGGTGAAAGAGTTTCAGTCGTTGCAACAACTGACCGTACCGTTGCGATTTTTCCGTTTCTGACAAATCGCTGCGATCCATCAACGATTGCAATTCGTGTTGTAACTGGGACATCTCGGTCAAATGAGGATTGGGAGGTAAATGTGGGGTTCGTTGTTCTTGCCAACGATGGTATTCCATCCATCGTTTGTAAGGGACTAAAGCTAGTTTTCGTCCTTCCATCAGATTTCAAGGATCACGTCTGAGATCTTTTGATTTCAGAGTCCTCCTTTTATCTTCTTGGTCTTTTATCTTGGAATTAGGGCGGGTATAATATGTCCCATGGCACTCAGTATAGGTTTCGCTACATTGGTAATAAGTCCTAACAGGGGTAAAAATCCTCCGCGTTGCACCAACATCTTTTTCTTTTGACGAATGGGTATTTTCTTTTGGACCATTTGGCAAAGAACGTGTCGATGTTTGGCTAAGCAATTTTTCTGATGTTTAGTCAAAGGTATTGTGCCTTTCAAGACGCTCAGACAACATTCGCTCACCGTATCGATGACATCTTTGGAGGCAGTTTGAATGAGTTGTTTTCGCATGGGTGGAGGAGCTTTGGACAGGACAGACAACATGTCCCAATGTTTGACTAAACGAGAAGGTAGTCCTTTCCTTTTCTTTCATTTAGGGGTAGAAGAGGAATGTCTTTTGCGGGGTGACATCTTTGTTTGTTGACTCCGGGACACACACCAAAAATACACAAACGTCGATGACTTGTCACACGGTCTTTTATCCTTTTTGGGGGGACTATGGCTTCGTCATAAAGGTAACGATGTGTTTTCCAAAATCGCCAAAGAATCCTCCTCTTTGGCGGATCCTCTTTTTCTTTGGACAAGTGTGTCTTTTCTGGGGGTGACGTCGATGTTTGGCTAAGCGTTTTTTCGCATGACGAGACTGTCTTTTTCTTTTTCCTTTCTGGACAGGAGAACGACGATGAGGTGACATCTTTTGGTGCACAAAAAATACACTGACATCCATGGCTCGACATGCGTCTTTTTATCTTATTTTTTTTTTTGGAGCCTGTCCTTTACCCTTGTGACAAAATTATCGGCTATCTTATCGAATTCAAGGAAAGGGCCAAAGAAACCTCCCTTTTGGTGGCTTCTCCTTTTCTTTGGACGAGTGTGCCTTTTCAGAGAGTGACGTCGATGTTTGGCTAATCGTTTCTTAGGATGACGTGACTCTCTTTTTCGTTTTCCTTTTCCTTTTTGAACCGAAGAAGAACGACGATGGTAACGGTGTACACTTCTTGGAGGGGACATCTTTGGGTGTGCAGCAGCACAAAAACACTGATCCGTATTGTTTGCCTCGGGTCTTTTTTATACTGGAATGCGTCGCCACTGATTGTCTTTACGTCGTATCAACTTGATGACAGGCAACACACGTCGTGGAGGAGTTCGCAACGGACTAAATCGGGACAGTTCTTGCTTGGACAAATCCAGTAAACTCTGTAACACACCCGTTCTCTCTTGGACTTTGATTTTGGGGGCAGGTACTTTGTGAGCAGCGGCCACTGCCGCTAAAGAGGAAGAGGGTGTCACCGCTGGAGGAGAAGTTTTTGGAGACACTCTCTTGCGAGTAGAAGCTGTTTTCTGTGGACTTTTATTTTTCTTTTTCTGAGGCTGTGACCTGGTCTTGACACCGTTGCTCTTTTTCTTTTTCTTCTGGGTACGTTTGGGCGTGGCTTTTTTCTTGGGGACGACTTTGGGAGCATTAGGATCCCATTTTAAGAGGGAACGAATGATGACACCTCCTAGATAACCGCTACCTCCAGGTTTCAAAATGATTTGCTTTTTGGTTTGAGTGTCGATGCGAGGATCGGCTAGTTGCGTCAAGGCGCCTTTGTTTCTCTCAAAAAAAAAAACGTTTGGTTTGATGTGGAATCTGAATGATGCCTTGCAGTAATTGACGTGCTGTCACCGTAAACCATCGTAAGACTTCTTTGATGAGACTAGCTTCTAAGACACGAGCACGTATTTGTGGATTTTTTTCGCGACTGATGCCATACAAGGCACGAATCAATTTAATGGGAAGATGAGACTGAAGGGACGTCATGTTGACGATGTGTGAGACCTAATCAAAGTGACCGAGGTTTTTATAGATTTTTTTTTCGTGATTGTGATTAAGTCGACGTCGGGGACGTGTACACGACAGACCGTCCGTCTTGGCACCAGTGGTGAAACGGGTACGAAATCGCAAATAATCGGGAGTGGTAGGTTTTAAATCCACGAGTAAATAAGCGTGTGGGGTTTGAGTGGCATCGTCGTACGCATTTGTCAGCCAAGGCGTTCCTAACTGTTTGGCTAAGACTTGTACTTGCGATTTATCTCTAGGGCTTTTAAACAACACCACGTAATGAGCATTGAGACTGATGGTACTATGGGCTTTACTTTGTTGAATCAAATTTTGTGTGATGTAAATGACACTAGCATTACGATGATGCCCTTTGCGTGTAAACCAGAGTTTAATTTCTTCTTCGTCTTCTCCTAACATGTCGTCAAAAATAACCAAATGAGTTTGACTAGCGTCAGACACGATCCCGTCGTCCTCGCCAGGAATGCCTTCCACAAAGACGATGGAATCGCCTTGACTTTCTCGCAGAAGGCTGTACGCTGATTGCCACTCTTTGTAACACCACACGATGCGTTGAGGGGTACGATCGATCAAATGATGTTTATGTTCGATCAAACGTTTGACAAATTCGGTTTTGCCTGAACCGCTAGGTCCGGCAATGAGCATGTTAAAGGGGTGGCGAAGATGCAAGGCCTCCCAACTAGTCCGATGTGCGTGTTCGTCAATGACTTTGACAGTGGAGGAAGAGGGAGCAGAGACAGTAGAGGTAGCCATAGTAGTAGTGAAAGGAATGTCACTTTTGACACGAAGACAGACAAGACAAGAGTTTTTCTACTTTTTTCAGTACATGTTTATTGTCATCTTTAAAAGTGAACAACACAAAAGACAAAAATACATAAAAGCCAAATGGCTAAGTACATGAATAAAAGAAACATCAAAACGATCATAGTGGAATATAAACAAGTCTCTGTACAACATTTGTGATGATCAAGAGGTGAAATCGTAGGGGTACTGTGTAATGTTCTGAGAGTCTCTACACTCCTTGGCACAATCACACTAGAGTCCTCCAGCAATGGTCTTTCAGGGATGTCGATCACGGTCCTGTCCTGAAGAGAGTGGTTTTCCTCGGTCACGACTTCTTCTTCTTCTTCTGGCACTGTCACTAACACTGGTTTAAAAGTTACTTTTTTCACTGAACGTTTTAATTTTTTAGGATTACAAATCTTGGGCATAGTGTTCCACTTCTTTTCTCCATGCCTCAAACCCCCAACTTTTCCAGTCACGTACATCTTTCCAGTGAGGGTGTAAGTCACAAGCTACACATACGTCGTCATACACATCTTCAGTGCCTAAAAGTTGACGAATCTTGTTTTCCCGTAGAGGTTGAGAAGTATCAAGATGAAAGCGCAAAGCTTTGAGCAGAATGAGTCTCTCGAGTACATTTAAAGGGACCACTTTCATGTTTTTTGGAGTGGTAGGTACTGTTCGTAAAGAGTCCACAAGGAATCGGCTGGTAAACGAAATCCCAAAAAGTAAGTCACTAAGACACACACTACCCGTCGACCCCAATTCAATGGACACAGTTCTCGTAATACGTGTTGGTAATCCTCTACCGTTTCAACAGTGTCATTGATTTCCTTCCACGGAATCTGTTGTATCACGAATGATAAAGATCGTGGCATAGTAGTCTGTTTTTATACCTCTTTTCTCTTACCTCAATCACTTCTCCTAGAACGAAAGTAATGAACGTAGTGAGTAATTTCTGACCACTGCCATTCCAGGAAACGGTCGAGAATGTCAATAAAATCTTCAAATGTAAATGGCCTAATGCGAAATAGTAGAACGAACGCACCCTTGATCCAGAGAAATCGGACTTGTTTGTTAACTTTGGTCAATTTCCTCTTGTGAATTTCTCGACACAAAAGTTCTACAGTCACTAATTGAGATTTGGCTCTGGCAAGTCCCTGCCAAATGTCCTTGTAGATCTTCTCTTGCAGTTCGATTGGTAATGTTTGAAGATTATTTTCTACATGGGGTTTAAATACTTGTCTAGGGGTTGTCCAATGTTTGACTCCTAGCCCCGTAGCTAGTTTCTTACACGACATGGTAGGCCCACTTCAATGGCGAGGTCCCACTAAAGGTAGGTAGTGACAATCTGGAGACCATCGAGCATGTTCCAGGTAAGCGCAATCTTTCTTCTCCCACGCGTGAAGTGACACACCACAACTGAAGCACTTGACTTTATCCCCTTCGTCCAAGTAGATAAATCCAGCTCTAGCTAATTCTTCTGGGGTAGGTCCTCCCAGATATTTTGGCCATTTTCCTTGGAAGGTTTTCAATCGACTTTCAAAGTCACAGTATTCTGGCAAACGCACAGGGAACGAATATTCGTCTTTCACAGGTTCATTTCGATGAGGGTACGGTGAAATATGTAGGAGTTTGCTCAGTTTGGGATGACATCCGTAGGGTGGTAGCCGTCCATGATGACATCCACCATGAAAACCAGTAAAGTGAAAAGGTGTTGCGATAACGAGTGGCATCGCTTTCGCATCCATCAGGTTTGACAGGCACAGCATCACTTTCCATGGTAGGTATGGTAGTAGTAGTTATAGCAAAGTTCCCATGATGATGTGGTACTGAATCGCTAAGGTCATAGCGTACGTCATCCCTGCCATCGCAAGGCACAGCATCGTACTCGAGTTTACTCTTGCTGGATACTTGATGTGTGAAAGGATTCATTTTTTCTCGCTTGGCGTTTGTAGTCACAATGAACTATCAGTCTTGAATGTTGTACCTTTTTATATGCTCGCCAATATCAGTGTGACCGTACGGTAAAGTAAAGTGATTGGGAAGCCGTACTCGCTTCTGGTACACGATTTGATAGACTTTTTCCAAGGATTGGCTAACGATTTGGTGTGTGGGTAAACGTACAATCTTGTGCGGTTCATGGGTGGTCACTTTAAAATTTCCATCCTCTCCAGACTGCAAGGCTTCTTTCAAGACGCCAAAGTTTACCAGTTGACTGGTGCGATAACTAAGAGTCAATCCTTTCACTTTGCACTCCGTGTACACTTCTCCTTGCGGGTTACGGTATTCGTAGCCGTAATGTTTGGGACCGCCACTTGCAAAACTTAGAATCTTGTCGTCGGGATGCTCGTCCATCCAGGCTCCTAAACGGTCTCCTTCGATGACAGGGTGAGGTTGACCCAGGCGATCGATATAGATGCAACTGTCCGTGTCAAAATACAGCACACGATCTCCTAATAGTTCTAAAGATTCGTACAGTTTTAAGCGAGCATAGGCTGTCACGTAAGCCGCAATGATGACATTTCCAAATTCGTCGGCTTCTACAAAGTCCAGTTCTTCTTCGTAATTGACTAAGATCAAGTCCTCACGAAGGACATCTACGTGTTTCATGTATTTGGTTTTGTCGTGAATCATCTAAAAGTTGCGGGAAGGTTCTGTCAAATATTCCGTCTTGGGTAAACACGGTCGTTGTGCCATTTTGCCCCACAAACAATTTAACATCACTTTGGTAAACGATCGCCTTCCTTCGTTTTTCTCCACGTGGTCTAAAGTGATGCCTTCCTGCTCCCAGTATTTCCCTTTGAATTTCTTTTGGTCTTCGGGAGTGTGACAGTAGGAAGGATAGCCACTAGCTTCTTGTTTTAGTTTCAAAAAGGCATTCACTTAGTCTGCAAAAATGCCTTTCTGAGTCTCGTCGCCCTTGTGGTATTTTTCTGTCTTGGGAAAGTGGTAAATTTCGTACACTTCTAACAGTTGGTATCCCAAGTCCAGAGCTTTAAACAATTCCACGCTGACCCACGTTCCCGTCAAGGCGCGTTCTTCCTGAGTGTGGTAACAAGGTTGGTCTTCGTTACACGTTTCGGCACAAGTACGGCACAAGGAAAACATCAGTATTCCTTGGCAATGATGTGGTAAAACGGGATGGTACAAGTACGTGGGAGGCAAGACTTTACATTTGATCAATCCTTCGTATTGTCGAATATTGTCCACGTCAATGTGTTCCGTCAGCAATTGTGGGTGCCCTGCGTGAAAGTGACAATATTTGCACACGTACGGATACAGAGAACACACGTCCAAGTATCTGATTTCCTCTCCTTTCTCTTCGCCGGCTTGGTACAGCAAACAGGTAGCATTCGTCCGTCCTCCGTACAAACTGTCCCTTGGGTTTAGTGGGTCCACCAGCTTGGAACTTTCCACGATGCGCTTAAACTCGGGATCGGTTTTCAATCGCTGATCGTACTCGTGTTCCCACATTTCTACCACTTGGTATTTGCTCTTCTAACTTCAAGCGTCGCTGACAAGTGGCCTGGTACAAGTCTTCCATGGTCCGTTGTAAAAACTGATTTTTAGTGTTACGTTGAGGGTAGCAGATGGGACATCCGTGTAATAAGCACCCGTTAAACTCGTACACGAGTTGAGGGTTTTCTAAGTCCCAGCCATCTACCGAATACCTTCCAATGCTCTTTTCGCTTCCTCCGTTGCGAGCGTGTTGGATCCATTTGTCTTCCTTGTCACACAAGTAATGTAACCAGCGTAGGGCTTTGACAGAATATTGACGTTTGACAAAATTGGTTGTTTGAGGACTGATGACAGCTAGGGTGTTTTCGGGCATGAATCATTGGTGGTACACTAAGGAACACGCTTTGGCAATGGTGCAGGCTTCTTTCAAAGGGTCGATCCCACCGTGTTCCATGAACAGTTCTGGAAATTTTCCACAGCAAAGCCGTAAAATGTCCACGTCGGAACGACAATATTTTAACATTTCTTCCTGAAAGTCGAATTGGTCCGAAGCGTGAGTCTGGTACCAAGCGTAGAAAGCTTCTCGTTGTTTGGTACGCATGTTGTCGGGGTCGTAGTAGTGAGCCTCAGGCAAATGAGTTAGAACCGCATGTTGATTGGCTTCGGTATTGAAAAAGTGTGGAAAATAGCCTTTGGCCATTTCTGTCATGCCAAACGTTTCAGGCATGCGGCTCAAAGGCATGGCCAAGTAACTCATCGAATCTTTAAACTGCACTTAACCCACTTGCATGGAAATGATTTTGGCTCCGTTCAAAGTCACTTTCGGACGCTCGGTACTTTGTTCCGTATAGTATCAACAGAAACTGTCCGTCGTATCCCGAGAAATTGTGAGCCATCACCGTGGCATAGGGATGACAATCTCCGTAACGTTCGATGTCTTCTTGACTCCACGTCTCGTCGATAGGATTTAAAATCCATTGGGCGAAATCGGCTAGCGTGTTCGGTCCCCGAAAGATTTTTTCACGTCCTCCAGGAATCTTGCTACAGTGAGGGCAATGAGTCAAGATAGGTTCTTGGATGCATTTCTCGCACGCTCGGTGAGCCACGCAGAAATTAGGAATGTGAATGCCAGTCTCTTGCATGCATTCGAAATCGAAAAAGATGAAATTCCCTTTCTTCTGGTCATTATCTTCTTCTTCTTCATGTTTGGATTGGTATTTTTGAATGTAGCATTGGTGTTCCAAGTCCACGACTTGGCGACAAATGTGACATCGCTTCTTTCCTGAACATACGTGCGGTTTGGCACAATTGGTAGGTATGCCTTGTCCACAAGTAGGGCACAATCTCAGGAGTTGACAAGCACATTTCCGCTGTGAACCTTGCGTCTTTAGATGTTGTTGGTAACAAGCTGGACTGACAAACGTGCGCTGACAAGCTGGGCAATGCACTCGTTCTTGTCCTTCGTCCAGACAGGGCTTAGAGGCTAAACATACCTCACATTTCGATCCGCAATGCTTGTGTTGCTCCCGATTGTTATAGCCAAGGTCACATTTCTCACAGTAATAACTGTATGACTGGAATGCAGTGATACTGGTAATGGCATCGAAATGTTCATCGTGATGATAGACATGAATGTATTTTCCGTCTTTGAAATTTTTGCCTCGAAACAACAGCGGTCCGCGCACTTCTTGAAGGTGCACTTTCAATGTGTAGCGTGGAGCCAAAACGTCTTGCAACTTTTGCATTTCAGGAATGCCACAGGGTGTGTCTTTCGATATCCACGCTTGCTTTAACAGAAGTTCTGCTTCTCTTCGTTGTTTGGTTCGATTCGATCGTCGAATAGTTTTCCAGGCTCTTTTCCATTCTATCGTTTCGTTCTTGTCGGCATACGTTCGTCCCACCACGATGGCACGGGCTAAACACATCTGGCCTTGAGGGTTGTTAATTTGAACGAGACTACGCTTGATGCTGCGAAGATTGTCTACCAAGATCACCTTTTTGCTATGTCCTGTCCCTTGGGGAAGAGACACGTGGGTCATGAACAGTGTCGCTTTTCTGTCGGTGATGTGAAACTTGTCGTTGGATTGTTGTACGTGTTGAATCTTGTCCATAACTTTAGATGGTGTCAATTCTGCTGGGCTGCTAAACTCGATCCAAACGGGGGACTTCAAATTGTCGTGATGAATAGAAAGTCTCAAGCGATCGTCTTCTTTGGCTTGACATTGCCGTTTCAGTGTAGTTAACAAAGAATCCCACACATCGGTGATGAACCCTTCTGCTTTCTCGAACGGTACGTCGGACTTGAAATCTTTAATCACCGCGTACGTGTAGGCCGTAGTTCTAAATTTTCTGGAGGAACGTTTGTCCGTCTCTCGAATGTGGTAGTACTTTTCAGGGTTTACTGATGGTGATGGACTTTGGTTTGGTGTAGACTCTCTGGGCTTAGATTCTGGTTCACTCATCTCATCTTCAAAATCGCTGGCATGAATTTGAGCCAAGACTTCAGCTACTGTGCAAGGCGATAAATCACGTTTCTGCCTCTTACTTTCTTCTCCTTTCTTTTCGAAATGATGCGATCGTTTCATCTTGATTGCAAAAAGTCAAATGACTACATTTGAAACGCCATGGACCCCTATATATCCATGTTAGGCTTAGTGCATATATAAAGGGCTGTTGACTTCCCTCTCAGTATTCATTTCACTCTCAAGCCGATCAGCACGATGGAAGAACCCACACAGATCGAACTTCTGATTAGAGCATTGCGCGGTGTCATACGAAAGGTTTCTTCAGACAAACCGACGGACTACTCTCCCTCCTTTCGAGATAAAAGTCAAGATACTTGCTATATCTGTCAGAAGAAAGGGCATTGGGCTACAGAATGCCCAGATCGTCATAAAAGCAAGACCAGTGTCAGAAGAGACAAAAGTCAAGATACTTGTTATCATTGTAAAGAGAAAGGACATTGGTCTTCAGAGTGCCCTAAGAAAGAACAGGTGCAGGAGGAGAAAGAAGAAGATGAGATGCCCTCGGCAAAGGAAGAACCCCGTCACGTTCAGAAAGAGAAGACAGAAAAGAAAAGAAGACGAGAACAATGTGAGGAAGAAGACGAAGAAGAAGAAGAAGAAGAAGAGGAAAAAAGTGTAAAAGTGGAGAAATTGAAAAAACAGAGAGAGTGAAAGAGAAAAGGCACAGAAGAAGTCGTTGAACTTTTTAAAAGTGTTGTGTTGTGTTATGTTGTGATATTGAATTGTAAAAAAATTTGTACCAGAATAGACCAGACTGAAAAAACGTAAGTGTCTCTTGGTTTTGATTGTTTAGAATAATAAGGACCTACACTCATACACTCACAACACGTACATCATAGGGTTAAACAAGGGATTTTGAGTTTTAATTGATTTTGGCAAAATGAATAGTCTCTCTTTTTCGAAAGAAGTGAGTGGCCCTGAAAAGGGCCGTTGGGTGTTTGTTTTTTTTTTCCTTAGAACAAACTCACGAACGAGAAGCAATCCTCTTTAACTGCCTTAAGCCTTCGCCACGGCCAAGGCCTACTTCTGGACTTGCTCCTGTCAATGATTTAGTAGAAATCACTAGGGGTGGTATCTCTGGTGTAGTAACAGGGTTAGGCTGTTTGGCTCGGGAAGGTCTTTTTCTCTTGGGTCGTAATAAAGAAGTCTGATACATTTAAATCGGCCAAAATGTCCAAGAGTACCGTTACCGTTAGCAGCAGGAAGGGTGAACAGACCACTTGTCTGAATCGTCATTTGTCTAAAAAATAAGGTTCCTACGAAGGCTGAAAAAAACAAGGTCAATAACGTTAAACTGAAGCCTCTAACCGAGCATATTTCCATACGGTTGAAAACGGATAATAAATCGTCTGGGTTAGCTATTTTGTTATTTTATCTTTGACTCTTTGTTTTTATCTTATAGTGTGTTTCGTTTACTAGCCGGGTCACTCAATATTGGTCGTTTTTCACACCCTTCCTGCTGCTATAATTAACCAAAGATTTTATCCAGACCTATACGATATCTAGATCTTGGGTCATGTAAATTTATTGTTATAAATCCGAAGGGAACAGCTTGTGCTTTTGAAAAGAAGTTTTTAAACTTGATCATGTCCATATCCCCTGAACACCAAGTATAATAAATGTTTTGTAAGGTATAATTATCTACTCCATTAAACACGACTAAAATATTGCAGTTATTTCTGATCACTTTTGGAATTTGTGTATATCGCTGAGTAACATAAATCACGTTAGTATTTTTATGTCTACCTCGAGAAAATATTCTAGCTGGATTTGATTGTTTGTCCAGCATCACATCATCATATACTACGAGGTTATTAATAAATCCATCTAGGTCATCTACAGATGTAGCTTCATCAATATCGGTGATAAAATCAATAATATCGTCTCCGTCTTCGTCCAATAATTTTGCATTTTCATTAAAATCTTTAAGTACTTCGTAACACCTCTGATCATCTACAGATGGCGCTACCAAATATAATTTATCCCACTTCAGCCATCTCATTATTAGATTAAGTAATAATTGTGTTTTGCCTGATCCAGATGGGCCTATTATAATCATTCTACTAGAATTTGGTAGTGCTGGATGGTGCCTTACTGGTTCTTGTTTTCGTGTCGCTGAGAAGTCAATTATATCCATATAATAAATAATATGAATTTATATTGTGTTCGATGCAGAGCACCCACGTCCACCACTGAATTAACAACAATAACAACAAAAAATAAAAGACGTGCAATTACAGGCAAGTGTGTGAAATGTGGTACAAAAAAATACAAATTTATTTCATCAAAGACAGGTGAAGATATCACTGCTTCATTAGGGAAATTACCAGGAGCTACATGGGCTAAATACCCAGGGGAGAAACATCTTCCTGGATATAATTATTGTGGTCCTGGAACTCAACTTGATATCCGACTTGATGATCAAGATCAACCAAGACTTGGAGAGTATCCAATAAATAAGATTGATCAAGCGTGTCATGTTCATGACGTTGCGTATAAAAGTAAAGATTTACAACAACGACATCTCGCAGATGTAAAATTGATTCATGCGTTAAATTCTATACCCAATAAATCTGTCAGAGAAAAACTCGCTAATTTTCTAGTAAAATCTGCTATGAAAGGTAAAATAATGCTAGGGGCTGGTAATTAATTATATAACTATTATAATGGAATCCATTTATTATAGCCCAAGAGGATATTGGAGAGGCAGAGCAGCGATTAGTAAACTTGCTGAAGCAGCAAAAGTCTCACGTTCTGTTGCTGCAAATTGGTTAGCACGACAGGCAATATGGCAAATTTATCTACCACCACCTAAAAAAATTCAGTACGCACATTTTGATGTCAGCACCTCTAATGAAGTTCATCAAGCAGATATTTTATTTTTACCACACGATACTATTAAAACACGTAGACGTCAATCACGCACGTACAAATACGCATTAACTGTCGTTGACGTTGCAAGTAGATATAAAGAAGCGGAACCATTATCAACAAAAACAGCATCTGAAGTTGCATCTGTGTTTGAGCGAATTTATCAACGTGGTGGTCTACGATGGCCACAGCTATTACAGGTTGATCCTGGTAAAGAATTTCTTGGTGCAGTATTATCGTTGATGAAGAAACATAACGTTAAAAACAGACGAGGACACACTGAAATTCATCGTGATCAGGCAATCGTTGAACGATTTAATTGAACACTTGCTGAGCGGTTATTTGGATATCAATATGCAAGGGAAATATCCACTGACTTTAAGTCCGGTGAGAGATCTCGTGAATGGGTTGCAAGGTTACCAAGTGTGATAGCTGCATTGAATAATGAAATTACTCGTTCAACTTCCATGAAACCTTCTAATGCGATCACAAAAAAATATATACCAATACAACGACGTGAATCTTTCTCTCAACCAGTATTAGGTAATGTAACTGTAAGATATTTATATGAACCTGGTGAACTTGAAGGTGGTAAAAAAAGAGCAACTGATCCTATCTGGAGTGTGACTACACATACAATTTCTAGCGTGGTAAGATCCACTGGTAGACCTGCAATCTACAGACTAGATTCAACTGCTCCTCAACGTGGATTTGTACGTGAACAATTACAAGTAATTCCTAAAGACACACAATTACCACCACCTTCACTTATGTAAATTAGCACCTCTACGTCGATTGCATTCAAGACAGGTCAGCATCACATTATCACGTGTATGACCAAGATCACTATTAATTCTGTCTACGGTAAATTGTCTTGGATTATTATTCGAATATTGCCACAACATTATTGTGTTACAGCTTGCACAATGATTATTCTGTCGTTGTTTTAGTGTTATAATAAATTCAGTATCAATATCAAAGTCATGCTTATTTTTTTATTTTTTTTTTTTTTGTCACATTGCTTATAACCAGATAGTTTTTTTTCTTATTACGTCATTGCTAACAGTTTGATCATTATTTTCTGTAAAATTCATAATAACCCTATGTAGTTGATATATTCTTCTGACTCGAGAAACTGCGAGATAGACTAAATTTGACCATTCGATCCGATCATCGACAATCCAGATATTTGTATCAGAAATAGTTAATCCCTGTGATGAGTGAATCGTTATAGCGTATCCTAACGTCCACGGAGATTTATCCATACTCAGCGCATTCTCAACAACATCAACAGCAACCAAAACAATATCATTCAAGACAAGATTTTGTATCCCACCGCCAGGAATTTCAACTTCAATATTCTGTCGTCGAGTATCTGTTGGGCGATAACATAATGGTACAGGTAGATTTGAAAACTTTTCTTTATGTAACAGAAATAATTTCTCCTGTAGTTCATCACGAACTATCTTTCTGCTTGCGACTATCAAATCAGCAGGTCTCCATAAATTCAAAAAATCATTCATTGTAGTTTCTGGAATTATTTTACGCATTATCTCACATTGTATTTTATCTGGCTGTAATTTGATTAACCTTTTAAGTTCTTTCAGCGGTTCATCAATAGCTCTATGGTCATCATTTATTTCTTCATAATAATCTACATTATTCTTCAGCCATTCATGTGGTGACTGTCCAATAAAGGGTGGTGGTTGACCATGATCACCACACATTATTACAGCAGTATTCTTTGTCAATAACCAATCAAGAAATGTTTTTAATATTTCTAACGACACCGTGTCTATCTCGTCCCAGATAATATATTTAGGTATATATTTCTCACCCATTCGCTCAGGAGTCCAAGTGTCTCCACACCATCTAAAGAAACTATGATATGTACAGGACTTTACTCCTCGTTCTTTTATTTCTCTGGCGAGTTTATGTGTCGGTGTCAAAACAATTATATCTGAATGGTTGTTCAGGAATAATTTAATCGCACGAGTTGTTTTACCTGAATCACCGCATCCGTTAAGATAAACAGTCTTATGTCTAGCCACAGGATGTTATACAGATGGTGATAATGACTTTGATACTTGATTATTATTTTTGTAATATATTTCCTTAATTTCAACGTCGGCAGATTCAGAATAACTAAGTATATTTTCTTGTTTTATTCTCCATGTTCCCCATTCACCATTACCGAGTAGCGGTTTTAACAAATCCGTATATTTTTTATTTATATAAAATGAATCCGTGGCAACTCTGACAGCGTAACGAGGAAATCTATTTATCATAGACAGTAGATTTATCGAAACATAGGCTAGCATTGAAGATCTTAAATGAGTAAACTGCGGTGAGTCACCATCAATATAGCTCACAATTGTACCTAGTTTGGTTCCGTCTGATAAATAAGCATTAAATCAGCTTATAAATGTGTTTTTTTCCGTTGTATCAGCTATTATAAAATCGAGTTCAGCATCGTCCATAATCAATCTTGTACAGTGTCGTTTATAATCGTATGATCCTCCCTGTGTAAACTTACCGATTATCTTTCTACCAAGATCTTTTGCAAGTTTTTCATCGTGCTTGTCCCTGCATTTACGTATATTATTAATAATTTTAATAATGTCATCTTCATTGAGATCAGGAAATTCTCTCCTGGCATCATCGATATTAAATCTATCCGGTTCTGGTAACCAAACTTGCTTCTGTGAACTATACGATATAATTGCCTCACTCACCTGTAATGATATTAAAATTCCAGCATCAAGCATATATCGTAATAGTACTATTGGAACCCAACATTTTTCTGAAAAATGTCTTCCAAACCAAGCATAAGTAATCGGATGGAGATTTTCTGTAAACTCGAATGATTCTATATATGCGAATCCGGTTAAGTCAAAATCTGGTAAGGGTCCGTTTATGCAACTCTGGTCATCTCGTGTGATGGATGTCGAATCTCTTAAAGTATCTAGAACATTCTCGTATCCAAGAAAACTTCCAGGATAACTCGCTACCATATCAACGGAGATAACGTCGTTATACTTGTATTTAGTATTCCATAATCCACCGTGTCCATATTCCACACAACTTTTCTGGACATCTTCAATAAATTCCAATCGTGTCGGTTT
This sequence comes from Megalonaias nervosa, assembly GCA_016617855.1. Lineage (NCBI taxonomy): Eukaryota > Metazoa > Mollusca > Bivalvia > Unionida > Unionidae > Megalonaias > Megalonaias nervosa. The sequence continues at coordinate 17,114 of JAECUM010042756.1, forward strand.
CCATAAATTTTTCTCTTGAGCAAAGTGAGCAGCGACTGATGGAACGGTAAAACAATTATTCAGTAATTGTCTAACTTTGACATCGTCAGAAGTATATTTCAGCGCAAGATGTTCCATTTCTACATGAAGAGATTCTCTACGATAAATATCCCCACCAGGCCGTACAAACTGATCATAATGATCATATTCTGAACTTTGAAATAACCAAACAGATACAGGGTCACTTTTACTGATATTCCTGATAAAATCAAATATATGACCATTATAAAATTTAACCGTTCTGTCTCGTGGAAATATTGTTACTGCCATAGTCCATGCATGCGCATTATGATCAATAATATCTATCGAAGCTCCTCTTGATTCATATTTTGATTTATATAAAATCTCTCCGGTTAACGTCTTCACTGTTATTGGAAATTTTGATATCTTTCCCAGCTCAACAACATCTTTAATAGATGCTCCAGTATCTTTAACTGCTTCTGCCCATGTATTTATTTTTTTACGTCGTAAATTTGTTAAACCATTACCACGTATCGCGTTTGTGAAATGTTCTGTAACTCGTTCAGCTACACAGTTTATTCTTGACTCTGACAGTCTCATCGGTTTGAGATCCCCAACGTCAGGTTTATTATTCAGCGGATATATTGCATAGAAAACGGCAGTCACAGGGTATTCTCGTTCATAATATGGTTTGTCAATACCAGTGAGTACTCCGGGCTTGGATTTATTACTCAAGAGAACAATATTATTTCCTGACTGTATGCGGACTGGATCACGCTTGTCACGGATAATCCAAGTATCGTTGTCTGTCCTTACAATAAATTTTATTAAAATAAAATATTTTTGAACATCAAGGTGGTTAATAATCATTCTTCCTCGTTTGTCATTCATTATAGTATCGACAATATTTCCGATCCTAAATGTTGACCATACATGAGCCGCACCATCGTCATGAAATTCCTTCTTGGCTTCACGGATACGTTCGGTTATATCCTCATTTGTTAAAGCTAGATCTTCCATCGAAACACTAAATTTATATTCTGATAGTCTGTCAAGATCAAATCTAGTTCCCGCTGAGAAGGTTCAATGGCGGATAATTCTTCCATATTATAATTAAGACAAATATTTAAATTAAATTTTAGTAGATATATATACATATATATAATGATTCAAACAAAGAATCGATGTATTTGGCTCAAAATTGGATATACTTCTCCTTGTAACAAAACATGCGTGAATGAATTCTGCTGCTACCATATGCAAAGCGTTAAAAATTGTAGTCTAGGACCAAAACCGTGTGTGCAATGTGGTGTTGGAGTCAGAGGAAAAACTCAGTTAAGTGTAAAATGCGGCGGTAAAAAATACAGTGAATTAAAACGATATTATGACAAAAAAAATAATACTTTGACATTGTCAGGTAAATCTCCTATAAAAACCGTAGAAGATTATCTGGCCAGATATCAAAACCATGATTTAAACAAATGATATTATATATATAAATGGAGCAAAACGAATTTGTGGCACATCCAATCATTTAAAATTATGAAGCATCACGTGATGGTGTGATCAGAACTGCCGATTAAAAAAACCAGTCGGTAGTCGTGATAAATTTGGTTATTTTGTATTTAATACCAGTGGAAATAAACATTATTTCTCACTTAGATTCATATTCGAATGTTTTTATGGGGTCATCAAAGATGGACTTGTAGCTGATCACATTGATGGAAATCCCAAAAATAATCATTTATCTAACCTGCAAGCTATTACACAGAGTCAGAATTCTGCACGTGGAAATACTGGAAGGTGGAAAGTATTTAAAAAGAGAGCTATTAAATCCGTAAATGCAGAAACAGGCCAAGAAATAACTTTTCCATCAATAAGTGCAGCTGCCAGATATTTTTGCATCCACCCACAATCGGTACAATTTGTCGCAAATAAAACATACAAATCTGCATATTCAATAAAATATGATCAGCGGATAATATTTGAATATATCAGATAACTCTGTACTCTTAACAAAAAACAAAACAAATAAATATTTTTTTTTTTGCTGTATAGTTCGACTCTGTCAATTTTGCCAAGGGTTTTGTTTAGCCACAACTACAGTCAAGGGTCCACCTTCACTGTCGCTGCTCTCAGTGTCACTTGTTTCACCTTTGACAGAATCAAATAACATAATCTTTTTCAGTTGCATTACACGATTGTCCACAATCTTTTTTCTTTCGTACTCGTGAGACAATTCGGATCTAATCTTTTCGATTGAACGTGCAAGAGGTGCAAATAGCTTCACCTGTGTGTCGTTTACCATTGCCAAGGATTCTAACATAGATTGATAAATTAATTTCACGAATTTATAATTGGAAGGTAATGTGTATTTATTCTCAAATTTTCGTTGTTGTAATAATTCAAAATCGCGCATAATTTTCTGAGGATCAAGATTATCAGATATTTTTATTCCGTCATCTTTTAATTTTTTAATAGCAGAAATAATATCATTGATGTTTTCATAGTTCATTATATAATAAATATTTATTTAAAATGAAAATAATAGTCCCCCCAGAGGACTGTTTTTTGATTATGATTATATACATATGATTATGATTATGATTATATACACATGATTATGATTATGATTATATACATATGATTATGATTATGATTATATACACATGATTATGATTATGATTATATACATATGATTATGATTATATACATATGATTATGATTATATACATATGATTATGATTATGATTATATACATATGATTATGATTATATACACATGATTATGATTGTGATTATATACATATGATTATGATTATATACATATGATTATGATTATATACATATGATTATGATTATGATTATATACATATGATTATGATTATGATTATATACATATGATTATGATTATATACATATGATTATGATTATGATCATGATTATATACACATGATTATGATTATATACATATGATTATGATTATGATTATATACATATGATTATGATTATGATTATATACAGATGATTATGATTATATACATATGATTATGATTATATACATATGATATGATTATATACATATGATTATGATTATATACATATGATTATGACGGTACAAAACACAGAATCTTAATTACAGTAGCATATTTAAGGTAACGTATTTACATACACTTATATATATTTACAGGGACAGTGCATACAAACGGGGGCCTTGTCTACGTCCAACAGATTTTGTACACTCTCCCCCCATACACAAACCCCGGGGAGTGCAAAAGTACACCCACAACGTGGTGGTATGATAGGAGAGTGTATTTTGTCCGTCGTGGATTTCGAGGACCCCCGATTAATAGCATCCGTCGCCGAATGTAAGATAATATATCTTTAGCATTTTTGGAGACTCGAACACACAGAGAGTCTGCACTAATAGATCCGCACGCAAACACCTTAACTCCACGGCTACCGGACCTGTTATGAATATACAGTTAAATTTAAGTATATAACTATTCGCACTGCCTCACACGTGATAACTCTTGACTTGTATTTACTAGTATATTTTGATTCTGAATAAAATCACAATTATTATAGCGCTAGAGTGTGGTTATCTCAGAAACTGAAATATTTTAATTTTACATAGTGAGTCGGAAAACTGAAGAGTATACATGCAGATCAATATAACCTATTACCTGAAAGATCTAATAAATTATATGGTTATAAGCAGGCAATAGTGAATAAAATTAATCATTATAAACTGTATATTTCAATTTCCAAACACATGTCATAAAATGTACTGTATAAAATATTACATTTTTTGTATAAGTACGCGAAATTAAAATACATGTATATAAACATACTGGTAAACGGCTAAAAATAACTCTGACTTGTAATTCGACGCATCTACAAGCCGACGTGATTTAAAGTCATCAGAGTTAAAATGTGCATAAAGATCCTTTTCTATTACAAATAACTGCTCCAATGACAGCTAATTGTTTACAGAGAACAATTAAATCACTCAAATATTACCGTTATAATGCAAGAAAAGTATAACTATTTCCGTGATCTTATGAATCAACGTAGTAACAAGGGAGATAATCGTTTAATTTACTCTACAGAGAGTACAGAGTTATCTCGCTTCATTATATGTGCAATTGCTTCAGTCATAGAAATTTGATTATTATTCAGATTTTAATGATTTTGAGCACTATTTAACCCATCAGATTGAAGAATTTGTAACCATTTCATTAATCAGATTACTGTTTAACCCATCAGATCGAGAAATTTGTAACCATTTCATTAATCAGAGTATCATTTAGCCCATCAAATTATGAAAAATCAGTAAAAAAAATAAATATATTATTTCAGAATCAGATTATTTTTTTCCCCCTGATATATCAGGAAATATTTACCCGGACGTTCTATGAGCGTACATATAGATTAATATTCAGTATTCTTGTCTTAAATCAAGAATGTGTCCAGTCTGGTCGGTGAGTTTAAAATTTATCCTTGATAATAGCGGATTATGTATACGTAGATAAACTGGATTAATTTGATCAGATACAATTAACCACCCTGGGGGCACTTGAGGACTAAATGAATATAATATATATCCTTGTTGAGCTTGAGTGGATTTTTCAAGATCTACTTGATAGCTACCATCAATTACGTCACATACTAGATTGACTGCGATTGTTGATGTTATATTAACAATACCAGGTGAGACATGGCGACCTCCACCGTGTGGATCATTATTATATTTAAGAATGGTTGGTGTAGGTATTAATTTTCTCCATGAATCACATATTCTCTTGAAATGTTCATCAATAAGATCATTAACTGATTTCTTTAGCTCATCAGAGTTAAATCCCGGAATTATAAATGTTGGTAGCTGTTCTTCTGTAATTCCATAATGTTTAAGAAATACTGTTGTAAATAAACGTTTATAACTTACACGTTGAATTGGGCTGTCTTCATTAACTATGTAAGAATTAAAAAATCTATCTGCCGGTGCGTTTAATGTTTTTTCTCTGTCAACGATAGCCTTATTTACATATTCTAATTCTGATGCAACTTGATTCAAATGTTGTATTGTTTCAATTATTTGATTTTTTAAATCATCGTCATAAAAAGTGTTGATGCTGGAAAATAATTTTCTTAGATCATTAAGTACACGTCAATGTTCAGATTTAATTGGTCTTGATTTTGAGTTAATTTCTTCAACGTTAATTGTTGATATTCTTGTTGTACCTTTCTTACCTTGAATGAAATCTATAAAATGAGTATAATGTGTGTAACCACGATAAGCATCCGGATTCTCTATAAATGGATACGTTTTTCGATATTCTGGGATTTTTATAGATTTTTCAACATCTATAACGAAATCAGATCGTTGTGGTTCTGGTGGGCCTTTATAAACTAGTTCAACTTCAGGCCAACCTAATACTGATCT
>JAECUM010042757.1:0-15128 GCA_016617855.1 Megalonaias nervosa
TAAAATGACCTACAGGACACATTGGGTAAATCTCTCAAGTAGGATTTTCGTGCCTCTTATTTGTCTACAACAAACAGCCCATAAAAAATCACGTGCTGCTTCTCTGTAAAACAACCCCAAAACGAACAGCCCATAAAAAAATCACGTGCTGCTTCTCTGTATAAAACAAACAGCCCATAAAAAATCACGTTCTGCTTCTCTGTAAAACACAAACATCCCATTAAAAATCACGTTCTGCTTCTCTGTCTCAAACAGAAGAGCAAATTAACGAACACGTTACCGCATATAATGCATTTTAAGTTGTAACCAGGTCTTTCTATTAAATGTAAGGAATGATTACTTTTATGGAGGGGGGAGGTGAGATTATATAGTCCGTGTTCTTGTTAAATTGTTTTGTATTGATAAGGGCACCAAAATTCTTGCGTCTGAGTGTTTCGCAGGTCTTGTGATAATAATAATAATACTAATAGGAATGTTTGTTATTCTCCTGAAAATTCCTCTCGCGATTTTGAGAGTTTCGCTTTCTGGGTCTTTTCGTTCTAAGGTGGTGCTATCCATTACCTGTAAAAAAATAAAAAAAATTCTCTTTTTTATCCTTTGTGATCTCCAGACAATAATTATATTGTATAATTCGTATGTTCACGTACCACTACATGTCTCAGGAAATATGATAAATGTAAACGTTTGAGTGCTTTGCACAGACAGGTAAAATTTAATTGCCAACTACATACTAGTTAAAAAAAAATTTGTAATGTGACAAAAAGCCGTGAACAGAAAACCGGCCTTTCATTCCGTATACGTTACACTAAGAACTTTCGTCCTTTCATAGAACTTTAGAGAATTGTTTTCACTCATCCACACTCTAATGTAAATTGATTGGTTCCCTACAATAATCTGTGTGATTTAGCGTGCTTGTTAAACAAGATCGGGAAAACTTTTCCTGTTCAGCAGGAAGAAGAAAAGATAGAGAAAGTGGAATAAAACAACAAACGAGTTTATTTTCGTAATTTTAACATCGATACAAAGTAAGTAGTTTTATAAAATAATAACGATACATAGTTCAATTAATACCCTCCTTTAGTTCAGCTTTCTGGGTGTAGTCTTATATTGGAAACTTTGAGGACGTTAATGGGAGATTGTACTATTCTGAATTACCGAGAGTTCAGCAAAGGAGATGTTTGAGGCAATAAAACCCTCAGTAACATCCTCAAATAATGAAACATAAGACTCATCTTTTCTAACTCACGCTGGAAAATAAAATCGGTCATAGACGAAAATACTTTAGGGAGAATAATGAAGTCACAACTTCAGCAACATTCTGACTGTATATCGTATATTTGACTGTTGTAAATAATATGTTTATTCAATTTAAAAACCCAATTTAAAAACGTATGTACTTACGTATGTATGTAGGTATGTATGTATGCATGTACATATGTATGTATGTATGTATGTATGTATGTATGTATACATGTAGTGCTTTGGGGCACCTCCTCACAAAAGCGGCTGAGTAGCGCCAAAAATTTTTAAAGTTTTTAGAAAAATGTCGAAATGAATTCCCAAAACATTAAACCCATCCAAACATGTACAATTAATTACAACAAGATACAATTTAAACGTCAGGAAGTTACAATTCTGTAAAATGTATATTAAATAACAGCTAAAGGTAACAAATACTAAACATTAATGTAGTAGGAATCTCTTGCTGTATAAGGGCCGAAACTCTCAACGGTGAAGCACGGAGAGAAATAGTAGAGAAGATAGATAACTGTAAGACACATTTGTTACTACCCTGTAGTTAAATTTCATATGTGTTAAAATTTAAATTCTTATAATTCTTTGCTTCATTTTTATTTTATTTTTATATCACTAAAAGTTATTATTATTATGGTGATGATTATGTTAGCAAGGTCTAATAGTATGTTAGAAACATCGTATTTATTTAAAACGTAAATGTGACTCGTGTAAGCACGATTTTTGCATGACGGTTTTTCGTATCAAGTAAACAGTGAGAAAGAGCTATGTAAATGATTGGCTGGGACCACGTTATTACTTGTTTACGCTTTTGTAATGTCCAGGTGGATTGCGAAATCACACGTGTTCTTCATGCGTGCGTACATGTAATGACGCATTAGCTTGTTTTAAATGCTCAGTTAGCTTAAGAAATTTTCAGTCATGGTCAGAGTCGTAATCGTAGTCAGTCGTGGTTCAGAGTCACATCATAACATCTTACAGAGTTTATAATACTTTAAGAAAGGTATTTCTGTGCTGGAAAGAGTTGCGCATTCGTACGAGGAACAACATGTGTGTTGTTAGTGGTGGTAGCTGTATTTCATCTACTTTCTAAATAATTATTTTCCCTGGAGAACAACACTACTGGCTTTGGACAAAGACATTTGATGAAATTTTCTAAATCGGAACAGAACAATACAAACTGTGCTTTACAGTCAAAATTCTGGACATTCTGTGTTAGCCTTCGTCTGACGTCATCATCCGCCATCTTGGAACGGAACTGAGATTCAGACTGTATCAATTTAGAACTGTTTATTCACAGGACTTATGTGTTTTCACAAATTTAGAACATATTTTTTGATCTTCTTCGTAAATCGTAAGTCTTGTTTCGCCTATTTACCTTTTCACCGTGTTTTCTAGGGAAATAAATTATTTTTGTTAAAATTTACAAAGCTTGTTGTCTTCACTCTTTCTTTGTGTTACTTTGAACGAGCCGATACGTAACACATTACGAAAATGGAAAATGCGAACAGAAAGCTGCACGGTAGGTAGTTTAACCAAACATACGGTGAACCCATTGCAGAAGACGTTACAAGTGCTTGATGGATAGGATTCTATATGCAACCACACAACAGAGATATAGTTTGATTTTTCTGTCAACGCATCCAAACCATATGGTTTGAATTTAAGCACTTGATGGCATTATTTAGTCTTGGAAAGGTTTTGACTTTTGACTTTTTTATAGAGTCTAAAGTATAAAATATTTAAGGCAGCAGTTCAAAAGGTCTTTTTGTCTGCATTTTTTCCAAGGTATGCGCACGTGAAATGGTTTCAAGATCGGATCACATAATTATTCATTATCTCTCATCGCGTGCTGCTAACAACGAAAACAACAGCAATAAAAGCAACAACAACAACAACCAGGAAGCGTGGTAGTAATGCATTTGTGAAGATACGACCATCTTTTCAATTTTGTCCAGATGCTGTTTATTTCCGGAAAATGAATGGCATAAAAACAATTAAAGTCAATATTTTACAGCATTTGTGATATCCCACTGCTTTTATGACAAGGAACGTTTACCTTATAGATACATGGAAAATTACATAAATAGGCACAGCGTGGATAAAAAGAAAAATAGACAATTGAAGACAGAGAGACATTAAACAGACAATTACAAAAATAGGCACATCGTGGAGAGAAAGAAAATGGATAATTAAAGACACACAGACAGTAAACATCAATAGGTAATCACATAGACATATTCTTCATATGAAAGATAAAGTAAGTCGTACTTTACGCGGCTTATTTAACACCTAAGAAAACAAATATAACAGAACATGTTGAATTTTTTATGGGTAATGAATCGGCCTTACATTAAACCAGTTTCATTAATAACAGAACAAATAAAATTATGAAAACTGAATTAGTAATAAAACCGTGCAATATATTTGTTTTAAACTTTCATACCACACGTGACACAAAATTCCTGAATTATATTGATTCAGAAACTCCGTGAATACGTAAAATCTGTAAAATTCTTAATTGCAGATAAAGTAGACAGCAGCAAGAACACGTAGAATAATTCATCTTCCAGCTAATGTACCGTAGGGTAAGCAATATATTTTATTCAAATCTTCATTCATCAAATAGCTCTCTCTATTTGACATAGCGCATGTCGTCACGCCATTGGAACTATATGTGCTTTCGGTCTTTTAGTAGTTCCAAATGAGATCCATTAGACTTCACTGACAGAGTAAAATGGATGCAAATTATGTGTTCTATTAGATGTCATACGGTAGTTTTCTTTCCACAGAAAAGATTTTGACTTCAGCACTTCAATGTATCGTTGTTTACGATAAAGCCTTGTGTCAGAACTAATGTTTTGTTCATACAACATGCATATTGGAATCAATAGGTTTCTAGCTGTAGCAGAATTAGGTGAAGTGTCACAACAGATCGTTAAGCTACATTTGGATGGAGAATAGTTTTAAAAAAGCTGCGATTTCAAGATAATATCAGAGTGGATATGGAATGCGATTTGTCTAGACCAGAACGTTTTCACCTCCTTTTTGAGCGGATGACGATCGGTCTCTTGAAATCTTTAGGACTTTTCTAATAAGGTACTCCGAGGCGTGGTTCGCAGCCGAAATAATTTGGTTTGAGACTATGAGCAATGAAATTTTAGCACTACCAATGTGTGTATGTTCATTTGTGTGATTGTGTACTTGTTTTTCATTTGTTTTCCTTGGGTGGGGAGATATTTTGGTTTGGCTGCAAACTATTTGCATATCGAAATACACCACATTAGTTTTAAGGATCATCTTTAGTTACTTAAAAATGCTACTGTTCATGCGTTTATTGCTACTACTACTACTGCTGCTACTATAGCCGATGACGCCTTAGTGTTCAACACCTATCTTTGACTTCCTGATTTCGGGTTCAGGGTCAGGATGCTAAAAATTCTTACAGGATTCTTGGATCACCCAGATCTGGAGGATCAGGATAGGGAAGAATGGTTAAAATAATACGCATAACCAAGAACCTTCGAAGTTACGTTCTTTGGCAATTTCTCATCACATATACGGTATGAAGACGTTATCATTTGCACTTTAGCAGTAAAACAAACCAGCTAGTGGAGCTGTATTTATTCAGCCTACCATATCTGAAATGTGTATACCCCGCGCAAATTTTAAAGTATTGTAAAGTTAATAAATTTTGCCCCTTTGTCTCAGTATCCGACGCATCTGCTCAGAAATAATTGGGGAAACATAATCGTGGAATTTCTTCTTGTTAATTGTGGTGTTAACGACTTAAGTCTATTGGAAACTTCTAGATCACAGCTATCTGGGAATGAAGTAGTATTTTATATAACGTAATGGACAATAGCTCTAATTGAATACGTCGAAGTCAAGTAGTCAAAGACTAGAGTAAAGAGCTAAGGCATCCTCGGTTACTACTGCTACTACCATTATGGCCAAACATACCACCAATACTTCCACCTGGCCGGCCTACGACAACTTTTACACAATAATAAGGATACGCACGGTAATGATACAATACAAGCTCCGTGTTCATCTGTGAAACAAAAAGACACTTTTATGTGATAGGTTACGGTGACACACAATTATAAATCCATCCACAAACAGTCACGAAATATATTCGCAGGCCACCAGCCATACTTTTATTTTGAATTCCTCATCTGGCAGGACTAAATTGTTTGTCCTTTCTCACATTTAAGTTTGGTTTTTTTGCAGAGAACGGGCCGCATGCATTATCCGATTAAACTCCGCAAATGAAAGTAGAGCACGAGCTGGGTTAGCTTGGATATTGTGCGTACCATATTCTCTGTATGTCTTTTATGATGGGTCACATGCATTTTCAAGGTCCGTCCATCCAACGTTTATTTATGTCTCCAAATGTCATAATCTATCCACTATCAATCAGCTGACCCTTTGGCGCGAAATATGAGCTTCAGACGATCTAGGCTTCTCTCACTATGTCTGTAACTATGCTGAAGCATGCGGGATAACTCTAAGCAGCGTTTGGAAATTAATATTAGGCCCGGAGATCAAAACAGGTCTCTTTTTTTTTTTTTCTTTTTCTTTTTTCTTCTCACTATACCCAGTGTTCAAGTGATAATGTCTTGCATGGAATTATAGGTTTTATGTAAAGTAAAAAAACCCAAATCTTGCGCATTTGGCCTTATTTTAATTTTAGCATTCATTTGAAGGTGAGTAAAGGTGGGACGAAATTTTACATTGTTTTTTATTCCCTTATTCGGTCAAATACGCGCTCTGCACATATATTTTTCGAAAGAGCAACAATTTTACCATTTTTCCAGATATTTTTGAAAATTTCGGCTGATGCGCATTGCCTGAAGTTGTATTTTGAATTAAGTGGGTCACGTTTATAATCAAAACCGGAAGATGCATTGTCAGCATGGTGGATGTAGCATATAATATTTAGTGACGTTATTCTAAAGGATCAAAAATATGTTACACTGCAAATGTAAGTCAACTTTTTGACCCAGATCGGCACACCATATAGCAAATTCATAATTATTCAAATGCTAGTTATGTAATTGTAATACGTCTGGTCACCAGCTCAAGAGGTATAAACGTTCGAATTTTTTATTTGAAGACTGTTATCGCTAACCTATGGACTTATAAAAGCAGATTCGTATTCTTGAGGGATGTCGTTAAGTATTGTCTAGTCTTTTTTATTTGCTACTAATTTTTCAGGTAAAAAACGCATGCAGTTTAAACTATCAACACTAACACGAATTTATTCTTTGATATTCGCCTGGATTATGTTTTTATTTCGGATTAGGTCTATGCAAGGTGAATTCTAATGTACAATCGGAGATGGTTAACTACTAAATATATCACATATTTATATAGTTTAAAAAACTATAAAATATGTTTTCAGTTTTTACATTTTGCAAATTCCTTTTTGTTAACGAGAAAACTGCTGATCTCCAAAATTCTGGGAACTTTTAATATATTAAATTTTAACATTTCACATTTTTAATCAGTTCCTGGCATAGTATCTTAAGGTTTACGGGGAAAATGTAAATATATAATAATGAGACCCCGGTAAATCCCAGAAAGTGAATAGCGCTCCTTAAAAACGCATATTTAAAGAATGTCTTGAACATAGCTCTGTCAGTCTCCCACGCTATGACATTTAACCACTTCCAGAGTTGACGTATTTTATATTCATTATAATCATGATGTCGAAAATTGACTTGTTCTAACGAACGAACTAGGTACTTGAAGGAAGATTTCCAGAGGAAATTATATGAAATGTAATTTTTAATGGATGTAGCTGGTTACTAAAGCACGGAACATAATATAGCTATAATTGTGTTGGTGATAACTGGAAATTAATTTTGTGGGATGGTATTTGTTTATGAATTTTTCTAAATATTTTGTTCGTTTTACTGTTGTCCTTATGTGCAGAAACTTCCTTGGTAATTTAATTATTTTAGCAAACTATGCAAATGTTTCTAAGCGGACGAGTCAATGTAAATGTAACAGTTATATCAACAATCTACAAGTATAGAGTAATACGAATGAATTCAGATGGTGTTCTGAATAAATTTTAATTCTGAATGTGCTGATGTCCCGATAGTCTGGAATAGTGTTGATTTGCTAACAGTCTTGATGTATCACAATGATATTATCCAAAACGTTCTTGAATAAATTCATAATAATCCCAAAATAGTGATTTAGTCCTCAAGTCAAAGAGCACTTTTTAATTCCTATGAATAATTTTAAAAATAAATCCTCTCACATATTAACTGAAACACAACTAAAATTGATTTAGCTAAGACTGATATTATATATGGAATAAATAAATCTAATATAAATAACACTAATATAAAAGATTATGACGTAATAGCGGAACCAACATGAAGGACATCATAATGGAAATTTCCATCAAACTGTAAAAAAAATTCGTTTCATGAAAATGCTTAGGTCACAATCAATTCTGTATCTAGAACACAAACCAAATAAATATGTTTTACCCTACATGACATTAGGCATGTAGGCCCAAACTCCTACCCTTAATTATGGACAAAGGTCAATCACACAATAGAAATTAAATATACATAACAAAAGAGCTTTTTACTTTTCGGTTGTCCTGACTTGAAAGCTTTCCAAAAATAGGTTTTGGTCATCCTCGACGTACTTATCAATGCTCTCCTTTTCTTGATTTTCGTAAGCTTAAAAACAATTTGTGAAGTCCCTGAAAAGATGCCCTGTCCTTTTTTTTTGTTGCAACAAATGAAGATATATTTACGACAACTCTTTTTCCCTTGATGTATCCACTCCTGCCTTCCTTTAACCACGGTTATGTGCAAACCCTGTGACTCAACATTCCAGAAGAGTGTTATAATGGCTCTGAATTTTAAACAGGAAGCGCCATTTTGGAATGGATAGTATCTGAACGATTTTGCTGCGCAACAAATATAGCTGCTTCGAGATAACGGACTTCAATTGCTCTAACTTGCTATTTAGTTGCAACCTATATTCTTGTTCGTTTCATCGAGTTGAGGTTCTCCCAATACGATATATGTATGTAGCAATGTTGTAAAGCGTATCAGCACATTAATGATTGCATGGTGCTAGCTAAAGATAAATTCGAAATTGTAAAAACAGATTGCAAAAATATGTAGGAACATAAAACCATCTAAATCAATGTAAACATGATGCACAGGTAGATAGGATATAAAACGTAAAGATGTTAAACTTTGGTAAAATGTATATATAATAAAAGATTGAGATGTAAGAGAAAGAGAGACAGAAATAAAGACAGACAGCGATAAAACATCTCTGCAGGTAGTTTCATTGAAATTAATGAACATAAATGGTACAAGTCATTCGTTGCTTCTACATCAAAGTTTAAATTTAAAAAAGTGGAATATTTTCACAAAAAGCTGTAGAATAGTCGATACTAACGTGATGTCACACAATTTACTTGAATCAAAAGAAACCTGACAATTTGCAAAAAATAGTCTGTTGGAGATATCACAGAGAATCTGAAGCTGGGCACAATTCGTTTTCCGGCTAAAAATTCCCTGTATCTGACACCTTTTTAGGCGGTGTAACTTTCTCCGATTCCGTCCCAAATTATTGCCGTTCAGCGTTGCTGAGGTGGACGGTTTCATAGAATCCAATATTGGTGCTACTTTCTGCTGCATTTCGTGACTTGACCGCTTGTATTTCGAGCACAATGTTCCTGAACGATGTACAGTTCTTGATATTATTTATTGTTTGTCAACACCCACAGCGTATAGTTGTGTTGCGCACATTCTGATGCCGCCGTGGTTGGTTCTCATCCTGATGCCGCTTTGGTTGGTCCTCATCCTCATGCCGTTGTGATTGGTCCTTATCCTCATGTCGCCGTAGTTGGTCCTCATCCTCACGCCGCTGTGGTTGGTCCTCATCCTCATGCCACTGGGGTTGGTCCTCGTTCTCATGCCTCTCTGGTTGGCGCAATACTCTGAAAGTGCTGAAGGATTGCAAATGAGTTGGACCATAACTTTTAGTTTATTCTCTTCTAGTACTTGATTCCAATAGATTTCTCATGCAGCAATCGACGGTATAATTTCCTTTCCATCGAAATGCAGAGAAGTAGTCAGCTCGACCTCGCTTACGTCTAATTCCGCCTTTCCTGTTTATCGTATGTGTGCGGCTTCTGGCATCAATTTGTAAAAATACAAAATAAAAATACAAAATAAAAACAAAATAAACAAATAGAAATAAAACAAAAAACAAAACATGCCGCTCAGTGCTCGAAATGATGCTACTTTCCCAGGACGGAGCTTATAACACTGGAAGATTATTGCAGATGCGACTTTTACAATAAACTCAAAGAGAGAAATGCAGGTCAGTTCTTTCAGCAACATTTTACTTTGATAAATAATCATTGACGTTAAGGATAAAAACAAGACACTAATTTGTGTGACAGAATAATCTGCGGCAGACGTTTTAGTAAAACACTCTTACTGGGAGGTATTACCTAATATTTGATAATCACACAGGTGGTTTATCTTGCTAGAAGGGGAATACGGTTGCAACAATCATTCGAATATGACTGTTGCTCTAAGCAAAACATCCATCGGTCATGTTTATTATCACTGGGCAGATATCAACAGCGTTGAAGGAACACTTTAGAATCTCATAAGATATCAAACTGCAAATTGTTGACATTGTTTCTGCCCGGAGGATCCGCCGTTTATTATGTTTATACAATAAACATTTCACCAATTCATTGTAATGGATAATGCAATATTTAATCAATGAGAAAATTAGAAACGGTCAGCAACACAAAAGAAAAACATCACAGACGAACTAGTCAGAAACCCATATGCAGTATATGCTGGCTTAAACGTCGAGTCCAACAGCAAACTGCACAGACCCAGATCTGCCGGCACATTTTACCTGAAGAATTTTGTTGGGAATAATCAATAGTGCAAACAGCATTGACCCTGGTCTCCTGGCCCATTATGCTATGGCAGATAAGGATCTTTGTTATTTACAGTTTGACTCAACTTATAAGCGAGTATAGACGGTAATTAAATCCGTCTATAAAGAGCTGATTTAAGGACCTTTCTGATAGAGCAGAGTGCAGATTTATATCCGAATTATTCATCATCCTTGAAGTGCTTATTCTCTTTTCAAAAGTTTTTATTTTCAAGGACAATTTTACTGCGCCGTGTGTGTTTGTTGTACAGGTTCCACCAAATACAAAAGTACATCCCCTCGTTGTCTGTGTTTCAATCACCTTTGAGGATACACGTTACTAATTGTATGGAAAAATGGGAACCAGCCTGGAAATGGGTGAACATAAAATAGAGTATATATGGGTTTGGCTGGCCAAGATTGGTTAATAATGTAGTTATGTTTTACGAAAAAGAATCTTTTGAGAACTTATCCTAGTTGTAAGTGAAAAAAAAAAAAATAATAGAGACATTGTTTTATTGATGGAATTTCAGTCCTTTAATAGTCTTGAGTTTGGAACATTCATTACTGAAATTAGCACCCGACTTTTGGTGCGGAATTGAAAGCACATGTTTGAAACACATGCAGGTCCAGAAAATGCCGCGGCTCATATCCTTTCCTCTACATGGAAGCTGACATCCAGGTTTCATCTGTACTGATACATATAGGTTTATCATGAGCACTCAGAAATCTTAAGTTATCGAATTTTTAATATCATGGTGTTTGCATAGGTTTACTATTGGAACTGAATTAGTACCGTGAGTCCTTGAACTACTTGGGCAAACTCAACGGTGGATGCAGAAGAGATTGTTTACTTGTCTTTATTATGGTACTACATTAAGTTATGCGGTTTCACTATTACCTGAAACCAAACGTTTGACCAACTTTTTACTCTAATGTCTGTTTTCTGAACTGTTATAAATCATACCAAGCCACTTCTCGTGTCTCCAGTTTTCCAAAACTATGGACTTTACTCTATCAGTGAGGTTGGTATACTTGAACTGTTTCAGCATTAATGTTGGTCGGGCATTTTAGGCTCTGAAATGCGGTATAAATGCCTTTTCGTTAGAATCAAATGAAAAATTTAAACTCGCTGCCAATCATAGAAAATTTGAATTAATTTTCTTTGCCAAATTGGACATTCCTTGCTATCCCTACCACTAAACGTTGATGCCTATCGTTGGCATTTGCAACACGAGAGAACTTCTTTACGACATTCAGGCAGGGTAAAGGGATTGCGCTTTCTCTTTTGCAATGTATTATTTTGTATGTTGCACCAGTGGTATAAAAGAGAAAATCACTTGTTCAAACCATATGCTTTATCACAATAAACCAATGAAATTAAGCAATTTTAAGAAAAAGAATGGATACACGCTATAAAATTTTATGACCCTTAAAATAAATAAAAACAGGTTGTGTTCGGTCTAACAGATGTGCTAATAACATTATCATTACGTCTTTTGCACAAGTGGACCGAAGTGCGTTGTAAAGCATTGAGTTAATCTTGTCTCCTCACTTTTCGCAAAAATGATCGCAATGTCATTTTAACTTCGGTTTGTATTGCTAGGAAAAGGCGCCATTTTTTCCATCAGAATTGTTCTGTATTAACAGTTCCGATAGAAAATATATGGTATTAAATATATGACGACTATATTTTTAGAATATTCAAAATGGCTTCAACAAACCAACCTATCACGTATTCTTGTATAGTTCAATTCACTCGCACGAGGAAGAACAAACATCGCTCGCCATGGATCAATCGGCCTGGATGTTTTGTTTACGAATTATCAACGAGACAGCTGTTATTATTTCGTGCCTCATTCGGGATTTTACCTTTTGCACATAACAGAACATTTTCAAAAACATACGCCTGAACGTTTGAGTCCGCCATGTTACTTTCCAGTGAATTATGTTAAGTCGTCGGTAAAAATCCAACGCAATATTTGTTACACTCTACTTACCGTTTGCCTTGTAATAATTGTAACCATACCTGTCAATTTTCTAACCAAGAATGAGCCAGAATTTTACCGTAGAATCCGGAAAGTTGGAAAACGATAATGTCCCTTACTGTTTCCATATTACCATTTTCTCAGTCGAGGCTGGAACTACTTGGTCCTCGAGGTTTCTTTGTTACAACTGAACTGTTCAAAAATTTAAATTCGGTTTTTCCTTTTTGACGAAGTTCATTAAAGAAAGTTTAAAATCTTAAACAATTTTTCTCTTCAGTTATAATTTGTGATTTTATTAATTTCTGTACAAATTGAAAGGTATATAACAAAAATATCACTATCAGTCATAGTAATT
This sequence comes from Megalonaias nervosa, assembly GCA_016617855.1. Taxonomy (NCBI): domain Eukaryota; kingdom Metazoa; phylum Mollusca; class Bivalvia; order Unionida; family Unionidae; genus Megalonaias; species Megalonaias nervosa. The sequence continues at coordinate 12,547 of JAECUM010042757.1, forward strand.
CGATCATGATAATTGCTCTATATCGTCTTGTTGCCAGCATCAGAAAGTCCGGATGATGACTCGATGCTTCATGTTTCATAATGATCAGGATTTTCTGATGCTGACAACTCAACGTTATCTAGCAATTATGTGATAATAAGACATATATATCCAGCTACAGCCTTCGCACCAGTCCCGCAAGCTATGGGGGCCCGAAAAATTTGGAATCTGTTTAAAACAGATTATAAATAAAGCAGATTATTTAAAAAATAAATTTGATTTTGAGAGCAAACTGTATTTTTCTATGAATATTCACAGAATTTCTTCAGTGATTTAAAAATCAGATTTTGGGGGCCCATTGTCCTCATTTCGCACCACACCAGCACAATCCTAAAACAGCCGCTGTATATATTTACCGAATAAAATGTGCTCCATGGATCTGATTGTAACACAGTTCCTTATTTTTCTATAACAAACTTTATTATATGCTCATTTGTGTCTCTGTTAACTTTGCATTGTCAGAATCGTACAATATTTTACCATATTGCACAACTTCATATTACACTTCCGTCCACCCCACCCCCTCCTTGTCGGCCCTGATCATGCGTTCATGTAAGGCAATCAGTAAGCACGCACCATCATGTGTGCAGATAAGGTAAGCATTAAGCGCGCACCATTGTGTGTTCAGATAAGGTAAGCATTAAGCGCGCACCATCATACGTTCAATAAGGTAGGACTTAAATGTCAAGAGCGATTCCATTGATGCAATGACATTTTGAATGATTTTTTTCCTATCGCTTGGCTATCACCGAAAACAGATATGTCTTCTGATTAAAACAAAATCTTTCAAATCGACCCTTCGAACCATGGCTGCGACGCCCTCTGAAACCAAAATTACATTTCTCGCCAATAACTGAAGATGTAAAAGAATTATATTGAGCAAAAAAAAAGAGCCAGGCGAATCTCTTATCAAGATAAATCATCTTCGTGTTATATCTGCACGTTTGATGTCATTTTTGAATGGAAAAGGTTATCCTGGATCAAGCACGGTAATTGGAATAAATTTGTTTCATTTCCGATGCAATGGAGCCTGCAGACTTTTGTAATTGCATGTCATGTGCTCTGGTTGAAGACTGAATTTAACTCACAACATAATAGATTTTGATTTATGAGATAAAGAAGACATGCGAGTTTTCAACCAGCCATATGTTTAGGGGACATAATCCATCAATGTTTGTCAGGCAGCCCGATTTATAGCTTTGCTCCTTGTAACAGGATCAAACCGGGTGAGGTTGAATTTAGATACTACACGTAACGAAACACGTGATGAGATCTTTATTTATAATGTAAATGAATGAACTAATACTCTTACTTCTGTCTCTAACAAACTAAACTAAAACACCTGAAAACCTTACACTACACATGCACCAAAGGTTTATCAGTGGATATAATGAATTTGGATCATTCCTCAGTGAATACGATCAAAGCTTAGTTCGTCAACAAATAATTAGAAATTGTATTGTTTGTCAACGGATATAATCAATGTTCGTATTTGATCAACAGATATGAATGAAGTATGGATTTGTCAACAGATGTGATCAATGTGTGGCTTTATCAGCAAATGTGACCAATGTATTGTTGATGAATAAATAGGATGGTGCAGTAGACTGCCACATATATAATGACACTAAATTTTAGTGGAACACTTAATATATATGCCATCAACAGTTATGACGATGTTAGCTCATGATATACCGATCCACCGTTCCCGATGAATAGTTGCGGAATAGTCTCTTGTAGTCCACTCTTTCTAGAATACCGACATCTGCGCTAGGCAAGGTTCCGATAACCCTATCTACACCTTGGCGGATCGAACAGCTATACTGGTGCTTTGTCCTAGCGACATCTATTGGATGTCATGTGTTGCCTCCCTTAGTTTGTTATGACAACTAACCAATAGCTTTGTGCATTGTACATCGGCCGAAAACGGTGGAGGCAATTGACCTAAAAAGGATTCTTTGTAAATTTAACATCGAAAGTATGACTATGTACTATCGGGAAGCCATTACAGGTGTATTTTAATAAAAGTTATTTGTGCAAACAAGAACCGGCAGTGGAAAATTGTTTATTTATCAGTACATTTAAGTTGTGTGCTCCCCTTGACTCGATCACGTAGGAACAGTGTTCAAATTTGAACAACTTAATTTTGATTAGATGCGGTGGCTTGCCAATGAAATTCACAGACCCTAAGCACAGAAATGTCTGTTCGATACGCCAAGGTGTATATAGGGTTATCGGAACCTTGGCTAGCGAAGATGGAATACCGAAGGATCTATCGCTAACAAACCTATCCCGCAGACCCGTAGGTCCAGAACCTTTGACCCCTGACACTGAGTCTATATACAGTTCCGGATTACCAATTTAGCACGTGCTTAGAACACAAGCCCAACAGGGGCACCAGGAAAAAATCAAATTAATTGTTGATGATAAAAAAAATCGAATGAATTATATATGACCATTTCGATCTCCATGTAAGAGTATTTTTATTTGGAATGATGGCAACACTGGTATTTTCCCACCTTCTTAACTTTTAATATTGTTTT
>JAECUM010042759.1:0-49862 GCA_016617855.1 Megalonaias nervosa
TACGCACTTCTCGCAAGCAAAATGAGCCACGCAGAAATTAGGGGTGTGAATGCCAGTCTATTGAATAAATTCTAAGTAATAAAGATTAAATCCACTTGTTTCTTTTTCTTGTTGGGTTGGTCTTCCTTTGTTCTCATATTTTTGGATGTAGAACTGATGTTGAAAGTCTACGATCTGGTCACAAAATACGACATATTTTCTTTCCTGAACAAACGTGTGCCTTGGAGTTATTAGTTCGAATAAAATATCCACAAGTGGAACAAATCTCAATATTTCGCAAGCTCTTTCATGTTTTTTTACTTATTTTTACGCTGTTCGTAACACGTACGACTGACAAAGGTTAGCCTGCAAGAAGGGCAATGAATTTGATCTTTTGCTTCAGGAATGCATGGTTTGGTCGCTCAACAGCCCTTGCATCTATGTCCGCAATGAATGTGCTGGTCAACATTGTCAGTATTGGTATCCGATAAATCCTTTGTTGCTAGTAATATCATCGAAATGCTCTTGAGGATGATACATATGAACGTATTTTCCGTCTGGGAAATCAGGTCCTCGAAACAATAGAGCTTCACAAACCACTCTCAACATATAACAAGGAGCCAGCACGTCTTGAAGTTTTTGCATTTCAGGAATGCCACACAATGTCTCTTTCGATATGCTCGATTGATGTAACAGTTTTTCTTCTCTTCGTTGCTTGGCTTTGTCCGATTCTCGAATGATCTCCCATGCTCTTTTCCATTCTGCGGTTTCTTTCTTCTCGGCATACGTTAGACCCACGACAATGACACAAGCTAAGTATATCTTATCTTGGGAGTTGTTAATTTGGACTATACTGCGTTTGGTAGTGCGAATCTCGTCCACCATTAACACTCTTCTGCGTCGTTACCTTTAAGAGGTGAAACATGGATCAAGTGATTTGTTGTTTATCCATAGGAAATGTTAAACTCGTCAATGGATTGTTGGACGTGTTGAACTTTGTCGATGACTCTAGAAGGTTAAAAATTCTGCCTGTGTACTAAACACGATCCAGACAGGGGAATTCAAAGTGTCGTAATGAACGAGAGTCTGAAACGATCGTCCTGTTTTGCTTGGCATTGTCGTTTCAATGTCTCTAACAAGGAATCCCACAAATCTGTAATGAAACCTGCTGCTTTCTCGGTTTGTACCTCGGACTTGAATTCTTTAAAATTTACCGTGTAGGTTTAAGCCATGGTTCTAAATATTCTGGAAGTCAGCTTTTGCGTCTCCCGAATGTGATAATAATTTACGGGAGCTACTGAACGGCTTTCTCTTTTGGTGGATCTGGACTATATTGATCTTTCGGTAGAAGCTGTGTGTGTTGGTTAAGGCCCACTCGTGTCATCTTTGAAATCACTGGCATCTACTTGTGCTAACACTTAAGTTAGCGTATGAGGCGACACTTAAAGTCGTTGTCGTTGCCTCTTGATTTCTTCTGGTTTCTCACTGGAAGAGTGTGATCGTTTCATCTTGATTCCAAAATTTGATTTGACTAAGTTTAACACACACTGGCTCCCTATATATAGGGAGAGTTTCTTACCGTAAGGATAACTATTATTTATTCAGCTTTCAGACTCTGAAGACGGAAGAGTCAAAACAGCTTGCCCTTCTAGTCAGAGATTTACAGAATCATTGGAAAGTATACTTCAGATAGAAAGGACACTGGACTTTATTGTGTCCTAAGAAAAAAATGAAAAACTCGTGAAAAGAGAACCAAGATGAGCAGGACCACTAGTAATAGACAGTGAAGAGGAAGAACCGTGCGAATGAAGAACTTTAAAAAAGAGACAGTGAAAAAAAATGAAGTAAATGGACTTATGTGATGTGATATGAAATTTTCATCGTGATTCAAAAAAGAGAATATACCGAAGAAATTTAGTGTCTATTTGTCTTTATATTTTGTATTGAAAAGGAATGGTATGAACATGCTTTCACATTTCTCTCTATCGATCTTGGTAATATTTTCCTTCATGTCCGTGTGCGTAATCCAAGGGATGGTTATCGTCACGTTCGTGCTTTAGGCATATAAAGCAGTATGTTTGTCAGTCTGGCCAACCACCCTTGCCTGAGGATGACAGTGTATGTATAGTTACATCCAACCACTCTTATTTGGTAGCAGGTGTCTGAGTATGTAAGTTTAATGTGTCTACAGCACTCCTGCCCTTTTTGTTGATAGTAAGTGTAGGGATCTTGATCACTCCCACAACGTGCTGGATTTAATCCCTTCTTTTACATTATAGAAGAAATGGGAATTATAGAAACTACACAAGGTATTTTGGATATTGTGTAGGTGGTATTGTATGGTAGATAACAAAGTAAATGGATAGCAGATAACTAAGTATTGGATAGTAGATACATTTTCCATTGTTAAATTATTGTAGACCCCCCCCCCCCTCCAAATTTCGATCATTTGAAGCTATAGCTAAATTCCCGTAGACCCTTATAAGTATTGGATAGTAATAAAAAAGAGGGTGCTTGCTTGTATGTGTGGTGTGTTTGGACAGTAATAATAAAAATGAGGAGCTGGATTGTAAGGAGGGTGTTTAGGTAGTAATCGAAAAGCGGGTGCTGGATAGTACATGTAATATATTGAATTGTATTCAAAAGGTGGGTACTGGATTGTAAGGTTTGCGTTTGGATTGTAATAAAACATTCGTGCTGAATTTTATATGTGGTGTGTTGGATTGTACTTTTTGAATTTTAGCGTTTGTGTTTGAATTGTAATTAATAAAAATTGGTGATGGATTGGTGTGTGATGTGTTGGATTGTAATCAGAAAGTGGCTAATGGATTGTAAGGTTTATGTTGGGATTGCAATAAAAAAAAATTGGGTGTTGGATGGTACTAAAAAAGTATGTGTTGGATAATATATAAAAATGTTAACATTACTCAACCCGTAAAACCCCATACATTTTTCAATATGACAATTACCTATAAGAATCACAACGTTAACATTTTCTCCTGTCCCCATAAACTCTTTTGCCCCAATAAACCTTCTTGACTCCATAATCGCTTTTGACCCTATAAACACTTTTGAACCCATAAACACTTTTGACCCTACAAACACCTTTGACCCCATAAACACTTTTGACTCTATAATACAATTTCCTTGCTAAACCTAGTGCGCCTATGTATCATTTGACTCCCAAATCGCACCTCCTCGTAAGTCTATAAGCGCTACATAATTCTGATATGACCCCCAGGTGTCACATACAATTACTATATCTGATCCTGGTAAAAGGTCGTACTTATGTAGCATTGATAAGTAAACTCTATCACAGTGTGGTCGCTAGACCCAAGCGGATTATTACACTTGATTTGTGCTACACAGCTACTATCATTGACTAAAATTAAATCTAATGTTGATTTATTCGTGATCTTGTAGGTTTATCAAAAATTGTTCAAAATAACAGTCTCTAGCACACTCAATAATTTTAAATCAATATCATCATTTGCATTCCATGTTGATCAATCTATTTTCGGAAAACAAAAAGTCGGCCGTAACTATTACATGACTGAATGACTCTTCTAATTTACTTACACTTGTTCATAGATCATTTAATTGGTTATGATTCTCCTCTGCTGATGACGGACTTTTGTAAGTGTATTATACCAATAGTATATGCTGTCCTTCAAGTTGATTTTAACCCATACACTTTCTTTGAACTCACTTTAAATTTAACTTCGACTGATTTCAGTTCTCGTTTTAAAACAGTAAAATTCCTCGTCCTCCACGTACAGGGTAATTATCTGGGAACCATTCGTACCCATTTACAGCTAACTCAGCTTGTTTAACTTGTATGCAGAGTTCTTCAGTAAAACTTCCGTTACCATAGTAATATCAGACATTGTCTTTTCATCACTCATGTAACGTAATTTAATTTCATCGTACTTATTCATAAAACTATCATTATTAGTATAGATACATTTTACTTCATCGAACTTGCATATTTTAGAATCCAAGTAATGTTAAAGTCGTTTTCACCAAAGACGAAATCAACGTTGAATTAACTCACTTATAGTCTTATTTACAAGATTTCCGACGTTACGTGCCCGTGCGCAATCTTACTGTTTTTCCGGACTGCGGTGGGCACCTCATCACAAACTTGAATTATCTCGATTCTTCATTTTTCGTTCTTCTTGACTTAGTGCCATTTCTCTTGGTAAAGTTCTCGTTCATCTCTGATCTTGTTATGTGTTAAGCATATCTCATGAAACGGGCTGTGCTCATCAACCGATTTAAATCTGGGAAGGTTTTTCATAAAAGACTTTGTTTCAACGCAAAACAGTATTATCTTCATCGGTCTGGGCCTTGGCTCCTCATTGCTCTTACAAATAGTTTCTTTACATTTACATATACTTGTAACGTTTTGCATGCCTTACTTTCTGCCTCAATCAAATCTGCTAAGGCTTTTCACAGTGTGTATCTCTTTGCTTACGAGCAGAACTATCACCTTCATTTGCTTCCTTGACAACATAGATGATAATGTTCTTTTCCGGGATCGTGCTGCCGCGCAGTTGTAATACCCTTTTGTTTATGGATTCTTTAACCTCAAAAGTCACCCTGCAACAATGTTTTGTCAATTGTTTATTTCAAAATTTCTTTAACCTGATCAGAGTTAACTTTACTATTCTTTTCTGTCGCAAGTTTGTTTACCCTGTTTTCCATAGCTCGTAGAAACTGTGCAACGTGCTTCAATTTCTCTATCAGTACGGATGTTTTTCGTGACTTTATATTCACAGTCATGAGAGAACCAGAGAAGGGAAGGATTCTTAAATGCATCATAATGTTTGGAAATTAAACCCATGCAAATACACATTCACGACAATACTCGCTCTGAATTATATTGTCGGATTAATCGCTAAATTCCTTTATGCAAGTTACACATATCCATACTTCTTTATTTACTTGCCTGGATTTGTTTGCTTGTGATAATGAGCCCAATCTTGAGTGTGTTGTCTGTTTATTAGTACTAGTGTTTATTTTGGTGGTTTTGGGAGGAAAAGCGGCGAGTACAAATGTAAGATATGGCCAACCTGACACTTGCAATCCAATGCAGTCCTGTGAATCTCCTCATCAACAGTCCAAACACCCTTTTTTAAGGCAGTCTTGAAATTGTATGGAATATCCCTTTCTGATGACGTTTCCCACCTTTCCTCATCTTCCTCGTCCTCATCAGAAGACTCTTCCTCCATTTGGACAGAGACGTCCTGGAGGACGTAATATTTGTTTTTGAGGAGTAGTTTATCCTCTAGTTCTTTGTCTGTCAAAATTGTCGATTGCGCCTGGGAAAAGGGGCTTGCCCTTTTGAAGTTTTCCCATTTTAGCTCGTTCTGATTTGTTGCACCATTTAGGGTCTCCTCTATGTTTCTTTTTATATTTATGAGACTCTCGGCTTGGATTTCATAGGTACCCTCAGAGAGTTCAAACTAAGCATCGAGATCATGAAACAAAAAAAAACCCGAAAAAAAACCTATTGTTCAACCGGAAGTAAGCATATCGTGCATACTCTTCTAACAAAAGAGAATACACTTTGGTCAGAGAGAAGTTAACTTCCTGACTAAGCATATTAGGGAACCGTTACTTTTAATCGGAAAAGGGTAAGAAACCATTGAAGAGGAGACCGACATTTGGTATGGAGTATACACAGACAGGGAAGCAGGTCAAAACGTTCTTATGTCAAAATGTACCCAAGCCAAAACGTCCTCAAGTCAAAACGTAACCAAACAAAATAGTAGGCAGAATTAATATTTAATACAAATAATACTATCATACAGGTTAGAGAATTTTTAATTCGTACTCTACGGAGATTCGAACCTAGGTCCGCGGGTAAACGGTACCCATCGCCTTGCCTGCACGCACCAGCCCATTTTCCGTCACGATGTGTGTGTGTGTGTGTGTGTGTGTGTGTATATATATATATATATATATATATATATATATATATATATATATATATATACACACATTTCTGGATGTGAATAGTTGGGTGACAACGTATCAAATTTTAATTACGGTGTTATTTTGTTATTTTTTTATGTACCTACTAGAAACTTGTAGAATTCCCAATAATATATTCATCAAATTGTATGTCACGTTTATAACACGACTTCTACTCTGCACGGTGAATTGAATTTTCACTAAAAACAAAATGTCGACCTAAATGCGACTATATACAGTAGTTACAGTTAAAAAAGCTTCGATACTTAAGTGCAAGATTAAAGAAAATATCCATCGAAATCCATGCACAAATAACAGTCCACAAAATTAATATGCAACACAATTATTACAACAAACACATCATTAACATACTAAAATTTCATGTTGAAATATCTGTTCCAGTTGCTAGTTTTTTCTTTGAAAAAAGGAAATGTTTGGTATCGTTGAGGTTAAAATGGATAATTCTTCTCTCTCTCTCTCTCTCTCTCTCTCTCTCTCTCTCTCTCATGTATGCGCGACTCAGTCACTGCGACAATTAACTGCTCATGATCAAGAAATGAAGTAAAGAATGAGAACAGAGAAAGTGCCATAAATTAAATTGGATTTTGTAGGTGTGTCAGCATATGTTTCAAGTTCATTGTTGGTAAGCGTTAAATCTAATTACTGTAAAAATTTCATTTTATACTGAGCAAGATCACCTAATGCAAGATAATCGTCCGCTCCCGCAAAGATCATGGTGAAACATATATCGAGAACATCATGTAATAGCTGCTCATTATCAAAAGTTGCCGAAAGTTAATTTGGATTTAGGTGGAGTATTGCAGGTGTGTAATCATATTTTTCCATTTCATTTTGTCGTCTAGCGCTTATCTGATTAATGTAAAAGTTTCATTTTATACGAATAAGTGGATCTTGATGCAGCGAAATAGTTTATATTGCTCCTTAAATTCGCTAGTATTTAACAGAAAGAGACGCAGCAAAAAAATTATCGCTGAAGATTAAAGACGATTAGCTACAAAAATCAGCAGGCCAAAGCTGAATTGGCCCAAATTATCATGGCATGATATGCCCATGATAATATACTTTTGGTGTTATTAATATGGTTGGTGAACTGAAAAAGAAATTTAATTTATTTGTAATAAATCGCAGAAATCATTTAAATTTTGGTATGGTAACGTTTTGACTTTACGAGTACGTTTTGACTTGGGTACGTTTCGGCATACATATGTACTTTTCGGTCAAGGTATGTTTTACTGTAAATCCATAGACAGTACATATATGAAATTATTGGTGTTGTTTATCGCCAAAACAGCCGAGAACAGCTAAGGTCATTTGCTGAAAAAGGACAATGCACATTTAAAAAAAAGATTATTATTATTATTATTATTATTATTATTATTATTATTGGTATTGTTAAACCAGGAAAGTATGGTTTGCTTTAACTGAGAGGTGCATTTAACAATACTCGACGATGGTGAATTAAAAAATGACGCCATTTAGATACGAGTAGATGATTCGTTTCAATAAAGAAATACAGTGTAGGGCATAGCCCTTGATATACTGTTTGAATAAGCGGTACCGTGACGTCTTGTTTCCCGGTCAGTCGACTCCAGAAACTGAAGTCACAATTTTCAGGAATATCTCACATAGCATATTTATATTGTTGACAGATTAAAGTCTTACTGTTTTAGTCGTACTATACTTACTGTAATGACTTTTTCTTACTGAAGTATATCCTAGCTCAATCAAGTGGCTGGTATTTTCAAAGTCTGTTTTGAGCTAATTCACTTCCTTGATGATAATCGAGGAATGCTGACGTCTGTTAATATGTGTTTTATTTCTTTGAAGAAACGAATATAATTAATAACATTTGGCGTAATGTTCTCAGATATAGATAAAGAAAATAAATCATAGACTTCCTAAGCTAATTTTAGAAACGCTCCAAAAATGCCTGTACAAATTTTCCAAAAAAAGGACTGCAATGTGCTAATTTTAGGACATAAGGGATTATATTTACATAATTGCAGTTGCACAAGTTGATTAATGTAGGGAAGATTTCCATTGGTCAGAACATAACCATGTGATCAGACAAAGTTGCGTTTATTTCTGTATAAACTGTATGGAGAACTACTTTATCCTAACTTATAAATAGAGTCACGTGCAAAGTATGTAATAAAAACACTGAATCGGAAGACACACACTGCATGCCTTTAATACGGAATAGAAACGGTGGGTTTATATTTTATTTAGAAAATTAAATAAATTGATTCGACAGAATCAAATAACACATCTCAAATTTCTCTGAAGATAAATAATTCTTTCTTTGATTAGATTTGAAAAAAGCTTTAAACTCAAAATCTGCCAAGAAGAACATTGGGGCTACGGCACTTTCACGGCGGCTCAATAAAAATGATTTAAAACTATAGGTAAATGGATATGGGAGGGTTGGGGTTGGGTTGTTAAGACTAACATTATAACAATTGGTCTCACAGTCCTACAATGTAAGACGCCGTTCCTGATAGTTACAATATGAGAGTGGGTGGGAGATAGATGCGTCTACTCCCCCATAGTAACCGTCAGGGTCGATGTCTTTAATCACTATAACCATTTACCGATAATGTTTAATTTCAACTAAAAGTAGACCTAAACTGTCAATGAACACGAAAATAGATTTAAAGAAACGAAAATTGGTTACTCAGGTCTCTAGACAAAAATAACGATTCGGCCAAGTCACAATGAACTCATGAAAGCATCAAATCCACAAGTCTTTCATATGTCAAACAAAACAACCCATCCTTTGCTTTGCATATTTAACTTCTACTCAGATCACATATGCCAATTTAGATAAACTATTAAGACCATGTTGTGGAATGTTCGAAACCTTAGAACGCCTACCATTGGTAGAATTTGTTTGATGCTGACGTAGGTATTAGGTTACAGATGGAGAATCCACTTTCTATAAATACCGACGTAGCAGATGCCCTCAACAGGAAATTTCATGCTCTTAAATAAGGTTCTAAAACTGACAGCAAATATCTTTAGAAAAAATAAAATTAAAAGAATAAATAAAATTATAATGAACTGCAATTATAAGAGTTTAATGCTTTTTCTGAGTTTATCGTGGTATAAACTGTGAGTTGCCGACTCACGCAGCTAACATAACGCCTGTGTTATTAGGCAGCTCCCAGTTTATAACTCTGAAGAAAAAAAAAACAGTATTAAACTCTTAAATGAACGTAGTGAATCAGGGTCATAAAATCTACTGCTCTTTGTAAGTAGTCCCACCAAAGATTCAAATAATTCCACTCCCTCTTCCCTTCGCTTTGTTTGCAAAACACTATTAGTATTCACACACCCTCCCGTTTGTCTGTAGCCCAAAACCGATTTTAAAAACAAAAAGCATCAAGGATATAAAAAATGCAAAAAAAATTTAGTCATTTCATTCATTGATTTATACGTTATAAGGGTCTCAAATACTGTCGACTTGTTAGCGTTTCGAATCAAACGATAGTTTCTTTAGCAATAGGTCGCCACATTTGCATGAGCCAGTCTATGTTTTCTAGCAACAGATGTGATGCAGTTCGCCGTCTTTAGAAATCTCAATAATTCCGTAAATTTTTGGAGTTACACCTCTTTGAACACATGCATGCATGCAAGAGTGACTCATATTTATTTGTTCAATTTGTTTTAGAAATATCAGAATTAGACATTGCAAATATTGGACGTAGACGACACAGTTTTTATTGAAATGGACTATTCTATAAACCAGAAAAGGACAGCGAGCGGTCTGTCTGTTTGTTTACACCGGGAGCTTCTCTTTCCTTTGAAACGCCAATAAGTCGACAGTGTTAGGGACCTCTTGGCGACAACCAGGTTAGAAACTATAAATCAATGAATGAATTGGCTCAGTTCTGTCCATTTTTATATCCTTGATGTGTTTGTATTTTGTTTTTGTTTTTTTGTTGTTGTTGTTGTTGTTTTTTTAAAAAAATCGGTAGGGAGATACAAACAAACGGGAGGGTATGTGAACACTAGGAAGATGCACTATCCAAACTAGAACTCATGGCAGGGTTAAAGGAGAAATAGAAGAGTATCGTGTGAGATGAGGTACGCGAGAAGTTTACTCCATCGTAGACAGATAAATTTGTCCCCATAACGAGTTTTCATTCTGAGTGTCGCTACCTGGGACAGATAGTAGTATGTTAATTGGCGTTTTAGACCGTGCTTCTTGCTCTGGATCGCTGATATAGATTACGGCCTTTCATCCCCCATGACATTGTTTTCATACTATAATAAATCACACGCGAATGCTTGCTAACTCGCGGATTCTAAATAGGGTTTAGAAGTCGGTGATCGACAAAAACTTCATTTAACCTCTACTGGATGCTACACGTCTTTGAGATTGTGGAGTGATAAATACAATACTTGTTTTGCGGATTTAAATGAAATTACTCGATTTTTAATGTGTATAAATCCACGACCCCCAGTTTCTTATCTATGTTTTTGTGGATTTCCGTTTCCGCCAATACGATCTCGAACTCGGCCATACTAATTATTTTATCCTCGATAGCCACTGAATGCAGATTACTAGTCATATTAAGACTAGTTTGTGCCATTGCGAGAAGTTGTGAATAAATGCGTATTCGTGGATGTTGTATCGAAATTATTTTGCTAGCACCACCAGAGACACCGACAGCTATCGATATAGCCATAACAATAATCCCTGAATGTTTTATCTTAAAAGTCACAAGTTCGCCTGCTTCAACACCAGCAACGACGAGACTGGTAAGTTCAGTCAAATCCGCTTTGGTTGCAAAAACTGCTCAGATTTATATTATCGTCGTGTCAGGCTGAGTAAAGTCCGTAAATGTTAATAGACATTTGTAATGTTAAGTGTAATTTAATGTAAAATCGATGAGTGTTTGGGGCCTTGGTGTTGATGTACATGCAACGCTTTAACAACAAGATGACCACATATTGGCAAGTCCAACCGAGTTTGCATCGGTATGGTTGAATAAAATAATGGTCAAACAATCAACAACTTTAGGTATTGGTGCAAGTCCATATGAGTCGAAATATAACAAATGAATGACAGCTGTCAGATCCATGCTAACAACGCCGTTTTCACGTGTACGTTGCACCATCGATGTAAATTCAATTCTCAGGACACCAGGAAAATGTTTCACTGACTTTACAAACTGCTAGTAAATCAAGATTGGTTAATGGACGCGTGGCCTTTTCTTGATTTGTACCGGGTAGTCGTAGACTTTGGCCTGATGGTATTCTGCCATTGTTCCTGATAAAGGAAAATCATTTCTTTTTATATTTGTTTACGATGTGATATGCATCTACCAACCGCCTTTTTAAAGCCATTTCAGATGCCTTTCCGACAGCCCCTGACGCCGCCGCTTTTGGAACCGCTGGAGTCTCAGCTGTTAACAACGCTGGAAGTTTTGCAAGAAATTTCAATATTCCACTGGTCGTTTGCATTTGCATCTCCACTGAGTTACGTCTCTAAGTCTTTAAAATGTAACAGAAAGAAGTGAAACCAACAATTTAAGTAACAATTAACAAAGGATTTTTTTCCAAAAATACAAAGTGAAAATGAAAAGATACTTACAGTATTGTGAGTTAAATCCCAATTAATCCGAAATGTCCTACCAAAATTATTTCCAATAGTCTTGAATGTCCTGATATAACAGTAGTTCTGAAGGTCTCGTTATGCCAGTAGTGTTCAATGTCTTGATATACCAATGACGTAATCCGAAAGGTCTTTGAATGAGTTCTTATTATTCCCAAAGTATGGTTATAGTCCAAAAAGTCAATGAGCACTTTGTAATTACCATGAATAATTTGAGTAAATAATTCCTCTCAAATCATATTCGAATACAACTATAAACGATTTCAGAGACTGATCAAAAACATGAATGAAAATACTTGTTTTACCACTCACTATTTATAAGTATTGTCACTTGACGTAAGACACAATGGAAGTTTTGGAAAACTCAAATTTCCTACGGAAGTTTCCATCAATTTGTAAACATGTTAGCTTCCAGAACCTTCTAAGATTGTAAACAAAGTTAGGCCTTGAACTCAATTTTTAGTATTATGGTAAACAGTATGAATAAATCATGTGGATAAAAAACTCTACCCTCAATCACGGACAAACGTCAAACACAGAACATTATTAAATACAAAAAACACTTCTATAATGTTAGTATCAATGAGATATTATTTTGTTGACTGTTCTAAACCGAATAAGTTGTGTTTGGAACAACTTCAGTTAACTTTCTTTGAGAAAGTCCAAATGTGACCCCACAATCGTTTCAAATTGCGTGGGTTTTTTTTATTTTCACAAGCTGGCTTTCACTAAGGCCTACATTCACTTCATCATAGGACATCATTATTTGAAAACAACATGTTCAACTACTCTACCAATTTTCTACAGGCGTGTCAAGAACCCTCATTCGACCACACAGCATAACATCTATAGCCACCGGCTGGAGCTGCACCGATACGTGTATGCAAATGCATGTCGACAACGGACTGTCTAACAAATTCAGATTTTTTAATGAAAAGTAATAAATCTGGTACAATGTACGAAAGTCGAGCTGGGAAACTGCAAACCAGTGGTAACGTTTTGACGTCGGTCTATATAGACCAGATATTGTGATATTCACATGCGATTTTATTTTCTTTGTAGTCAAGATAAAACTCTTCAGAGGGTTCCTGATGACAGTTTATCTGCAAAAAAAACTTCAGTCACTTCTAAGTGGTCAAATATCATCCTACAAATGCTCTTGACTATTATCTCGATTTACATTTTGAAATGCCACGAACACATTTTTGGTGTGGTAAGGGCATGTTGGGTACTGATTTGCCATGTAAACTGTCCCTCAATATTATTTGCTTGGCGGTCATCTGTGGTATGTACGAGAAATGACAGTGGTTCCCGACTTCATAAATGACAACAAAACGATCTTCAACAATCATTAAAGGGACTAGCACAGGCATCCAGGAAATCAATGTTTTGATACAACTTTACCAGCAGCATCTCTTCTACGCCAAACTGTATCGCTGGCATTGTTCTTACAAACCTATGTCACCCTGTGTCTAGCTCCGAAAATAACCTTACAAACATTTATGTAAAACTCAACAAGTGCCTGAGGGAAATTGCACACTAAAAGTTTTAGTCGACCCTGTATAAATCCAGACTTGAAATCTGCACTGATGGTAAGTACACCGGGCGTTGGTCCATCTCCTGCCACGTTTCTGACGTTTCCAATAGAACACATTTTATGATCTGCATGACCTCATGAGTTAGGATAGCGGATAATCATTACTGTATCTAGAGAGTCCGAGAATCGTCGTGACAATGTCAGCGTTGTCGAAAATTGATTTGATTTCATTTCCGTCGATGGAATGACCTGCGCTGTTGAACAACACCATCATATCATTGTTAACAAATCCAAATCGAGCATCATCATCTTAATTGTTCTTGTTTTCCTCGATCCAGTTGCCATCAGTTTCGAAGAAAGCCTCACACGGAAAAAAACCCTAGACGTGTTCTGCAATTGAAATTCTATTTTTTATTGATTAAACTCTCAACCGGTTATGAATAATACTGAAAATCACTTTTACTTCAGTCTATCAATACAGGCACTCCAATATCAAATGCGAGATAGGGTGTATCTTCGAATTAGGCCATGGTGAAGTTATACATTATAATTGCAGTTGCGCCAATTGATAAATGTTGGAAATATTTCCATTGGTCAGAATATAACCATGCGATCAGACCCAGTTTCGTTTATTTCTGTATAAACTGTAAGGAGAACTACTTTATACTAACTTCTATAAATAGAGTCACGTGCAAAGTAACTAATGTAAAAACTGAATCGGAAGGCATATACACTGCATGCCTTTAAAGCGAAATAAAAACGGTGGGTTTATATTTTATTTAGAAAATCGAATAAATTGATTTGACAGAATCAGATAACAAATCTTTGTAATTTTTCTAAACACAATTAATTCTGTCTTTGATTAGAGTTTGAAAAAAAGCTCGGAAACGAAAACAAAATCTGGCAAGAAGAACATTGGGACTATGTTGTACAACACTTTCGCCGCGTCTCGTTACCAATGGATTTAAAACTATTGGTAAATGGATATAGGGATTGGGAGGAGGAGGAGGAGGTAAAAGACTAACATTATAATAATTGGATTCACAGTCCTACAATATAAGACGCCGACCTTGATAATTACTATGTGGGGGTGAGTGGTAAAAATCCCGCTATTCCCCCATCGTAATTGTCAGGGTCGATGTCTTGCACTTTTGAACTATTGGACCCCCATCACTAAAACCATTTACCGACAGTCTTAATTTCATTTGTAAGTAGCCCCTGTAGTTAAACTAAGCTGTTAACGAACACGAAAACAGATTTAAAGAAACGAAAATCGGTTGGTTACTCTCGTGTCTGGACAATTACGATTCGGCCAAGTCACAAAGAACTCATGAGAGCATCAAATCCAAACGTCATTCGTATGTCAAAACAAAACAACACATCCTTTGCTTTGAATATTGTACTTTACTCAGATCACATATGCCAGTTTAGATAAAAGATTAAGACCATACTGTGGAATGTTCAAAACCTTAGATCGCCTACCATTGGTAGAATTATTTGTTTGATACTGAGGTAGCTATTATGTTGCAGATGGAGAATCGCCAGTTCTATAAATATCTACGTAGCAGACGCCCTCAACAAGAAATCATAGGCTAAAATAAAGTTCTAAAACTGTACGGAAATGTCTTTTTTTTTTTTAAAAAAATTGAAATAAATAAAATTATAAAGAATTGCAATTATAAGAGTCTAATGCTTTTTCTGAGTTTATCGTGGTATAAACTGTCAATTGCCGACTCACACAGCTTTCATAACGCCCTTCAGGCAACATTTAACTCTTAAATGGTTTTGTCTAATACCTTTTGCAGCCGCTCCCCGTTACCATATTTGCAGTGGCGAAATCACCTATTCGTTGTTGAGCGGATTCATTAATAGTGTTACCACGGTTGGTACTGTTTCTGGGGACAGTAGTGCTCATGCAAACAATCCACGAACAACATCACCAAATGAAATGCCAAAACTGAACGTTTGCTCGTGTTCGTGTATAAACAATAGCATTTTTGCCGGTCAACAATGCTCCCATCAATTACGCGCCTGCAGGACGTTCAGTCTTACTCCATGTGGTGCCACCGTCTGCTGAAAACACGAATGAGTTATTTGCACCAAGACCACCAAATGATCATGATCCGATATTAGGCCAACTATAATAAACTCTCAATGTCGGTAGAGTGATCTCAAGAGTGCGTGATTCCCCAATGGTAATTAGTATAGAACAAGTCACATCATATTCACATTTCGTTGACAAGATTGTGATCATCAAGGTAACGTTCTTAGCATCGCAACATAAATTTTATGTGAAACACGCAATGTCTCAATTGCCTCAGTACTCATCATCAGTGTCGTAATATTGACAATCTAAGCATTCAACAAGTTCATGCATTAACGCGAGAAATGTTCTCCAGTCCACGATGTTGTTAGTGAGCAATCGCTGACAATGTGATGCGACCTCATTATTGACTGGTGCGTTATTACCCACGTGAACCGACCCCATACGTTTTCCAACTGATCCATTAGTTCATTTACCTGTTGTTGGTCTACAGACATAAATTTGAACATTATGGGTTTGGTTAAAAAAGTTTATGTTTGTGTGTACTATCACTAGGGCCTTTTCCATATTTGGGTGGATTCTGATCTGACTGGGAAAATATTCTTTTTCCTTAGGAGACTCATCCTCTTGCTCAGCACACTCAACCCTATATATATATATATTTTGCTAGATTTTTCTCTATGGTTGAACACAATTATCACAATAAGGTTTGGTCTCTTCTTCACTTGTGCATCTATGAGATGAACAATTTTCTGTTTATTACTGTATAGTCTCTTCAAACTAGTCCACTCATTGAATACCCATGCATCCTATCCATTCCATGTTGATATAACCCAGTCGCGATGGTATTTCCCGCTCCAACATATAATCTTTTAATTGTTTTGAGTCAGGTACATTAGCTGCAAGTCATGAGGATATTGAAAGATCATATGTCGTGCCTTTACATTAATTAAATCTTTGAACTGGTGTTTCCAACTTTGATGTGGTCCGGGGCACGCCAACTCCATTGAATGTTGTAGAGACCATGCGTGTCAATGCCACAAAATATCATCAACATGTTACACGTGTCATTGATCACTTTAGGCACATGTGCGTATAGATGTGTTAAATAGATTACGTCCGTGTTTTTGTGTCAACCTCGTGAAAATATTCTCATGGGAGTAATTTGGCGTTTAGGCATGGCATCATCGTTCACGACAAGATTATATATACGACTTGATTCTAACAACCAACCAAAGCCTGGTGAAGCACCCATTAATCGTGTTCATTCTGCACGTTACCGAAATGACCTTGTTTATAAAGCATCAAATGATATCCGTGTACGTCAACGTGCTGGTATAGATCTTATTCATGACTTAAATGCAATTAATCCTAAAAAGGAGAACGAATCGCTATATTGATCTTCAAAGGCGGCATAAAATCCACGATTGTTCTGGGGGACAATAAAATCTACTCATCGGAGACAATGAGGCAAAATATACTGATACAAACAAACATTGTTTATGTGCAGACTTTAAGCAGCAGGCAGGGCGAATCCCACAACTTTTCAATTAGAGATATCGCCGAAAAATAAAGTTTCCTACGGAGATGAAAATACAAACGTCAATAACGTCAAACCGAAACCTCTAACCGACCCGAAACTTTTCTATCTGGGTTAGCTTATTTTTGTAACTTTATTTTTTGACTTTTGTGTTTTCGTTTTTTTATGGCGTGTTCGTTTATGTACCCGCTCACTCACTCGATGTCGTCGCCCTCCCTGCTGCTGTGTGGGTGTGGCTTAATTAAATCATTATTATATCAATAATGGAATCTCACACAGCTAAATTAGCTCGACAGCGACTAGAGGCAATTAAGAAATATCTCCCCGTCCGTGATTCTGTCAAGCAACAACTACAAGCGCGTCAGGAGTCTCAGATGGAATTTACAGAGGGTACAGAACAGCTATTTAAACCAATTGTCGAACCAACAAAGAAAATTATTACAGCAATTGAGGCAGCACAAAAAGCTCTTGAAACATTGCCTGTTGATATTGCTGAGCGTCTTCAACCTCCTCAACCACCACCGGGGCAACCTCCTCAACCACCACCTTAAGTTCGACCACAACCTAAACCACCAAAAACCAAAACCAAGATAATAGATAAATTTACGCCTGAAGGTATTGCCGCTATCCGTGACCCAAACCAAATAGTTCAAATTGCCTCGTATGGATACCATCAAAGAGAACAATATGTAAAACCCGAATATATTGGTACTCTGAAATATGGCGATTGGGTCAGGGGTGTATATCGTATTGCTTGTGATATTCCCCAGATCAGATCTGAGGAAGATATTTAATCAGTTTGATATTTTTAGATAGGTAGCAAATGAGTATACTAAACGAGCAATACAGGAAAGAAGACAAAGAGAAGAAGAAATGAAGCAGCAACTGGAAAAAGCAAGAGTAGAAAGGAAGGCTTCAAAAACAGGTAAGAAAAGAACAATGGAAACAACAAGTAAGGAAGAAGAATGGCATGATACAACTTCTGACCCTGGCGCAACTGGAAGTGGTCTTGATACGGGTACCAGGAGAAGTGGCCTTATTACCCCATTTCCCAGCAACGTCCCTGCCGATGTTGAACGATTAGAAATTCTAATTGGCGGAAAACGAGCTGGTAATAATTCCCCAGAAATCATTAATGAAGCAGCTGATATTTGTCAGAGATTATTTACAGGCGGTATCATGGATATTAATGTTTATCGGTCCCTAATCGATGAAATCGCCGATGATTACCGCAGTGATTGATTAAGGGTATACAATTAGATCAGTGACAAGAAAATAAGATGATCCATACATAATGCTCACCGTTGACCGATCATGGTCAGGGTGATAAATTCGCGATTACCTACATATAAAGCGTTCTACGGAGATGGACTCGGTGATGTTGTTTGGGATCTATTCAGAAGGATAGCCCCAAAAGCAATACTGATTGCAAAGCAACTGGGGATGCAAGATATTGACGTTGTTCGTGAAAAAGGAATTGGTGCTGTTGGTGATGTTGCCGGTAAAGCATTCTCAGCAATCAAGGATAGACTAGCACGATTAATACGCAGACCGCCAGCTGTCCGACCTCAGCCAGTAAAATTACCTAGCACAGAAGTTATGCCTGCAAATGTTAGTAAAATAATAAATCAAGCTGCAAATCAAAAGCTAGCAGCAATGGCATTGCCATCGATGGCTGGTGTACCGCTATCAGAAAAAGAAAAGAAAAATATAACTGCTAGTCTGATAGCAGGAAGTGGGCTTCGTGTTAGACGATTACAAATATAATAAAATGTTCAAGCGTGTATCTGATCCCGCATTCGACATGGGCGCACCAATTCTCAAAGATAAATCGATACGTGATTATCAATATTATTCTTATGACGCACGACAGCCAGATCAGTGTAATCGAATCGAACTACAAGTTCAAGATAGAAGTAGATATTTCTAACCCGCTGAAGCATTTAAGAAAGTAGAAAGTGAAATTTTAAAAACTGATGATACTGAATATGGAGCTTATGTTAGGGTTGGTTTTGTTAATAATGGCATTATGGCGTTGTTCGACAGTGCTACGTATATTATCGACGGAAAAAATATTGAATCAATTCAGAAAGACGTCGACGTTGCCACGACGATACTTGATCTTGCAAGATACAGCGTCGATTATTCAAGATCAGCTGGTCCATCAATGATGTTTGTGAAGGATACTTCTGACAACCTTGACAACAGACCATATAATATAAAACGACCAAGAAACTTCGCCAACGCCGCTGACGCAGATGTGGCTGCGGTAGTTCATGGTGCTAATCCAGAATTCAACTTAGGATTCGCAACGCGTCGATCAATGCTGAAAGATGGAAATAGAAGATTTTCATGTGCAATTCCACTGTCACATATCTTTGGATTTTGCAGAAATGTCAGAAAGGTTATTTTCGAAGCCAAACATACAGTTGCACTTGTAAGAAAGGCTACTGACGATGATGCAATCTGGCGCCCTATCGGTGATGCAGGTAAAGTAATACTGACAAAACTTTCATTGTGGATGCCAACAATAACTCCATCGATCGTTGAAGAACAACAGCTACTCTCTTTTATGGACTCAGGTGGTAAATCAACATTATCATGGTTGACGATGACCACAGATACTATTCAAAGTAACATCAATGGTTTATTCACATGGCAGATAGCGTCACAGCAGGGTGTTTCTGCGCCGCGATATGTATTTGTTGCTTTCCAAGATGCCGCGCGAGTAAACTCACAAACAGGAAGTACAATGATATTTGACATACTTGGTGTTACTGAAGTTTCACTGAGAACAAATGGACATCAAGAACCATCCGAAGATATATTATTGAATTTTGAAAATAATCATGTAGCACGTGCATATCATCGTTTGATGACATTCATGGGACGTGATCAAAATATTGATTCTGGTCTACAAATATCACAACTAGATTTACAACACTGTTTCCGATCTATTATTTCTCACTGGAACATTTGGATTTAGTTAGGCAATCTGTCGTAAATATACACTTTCGAGCTCGTGTGGCAAGAGGAGCTATTGCTGATTACAGAGCAATCGCTGTTATACTCTCAGATAAAACAATGTTGCTTGAAGGTGTTGGTGGACGAATGAGAATATTGATACCCCAGTCGAAAACATGTAATTAAATCGATCATGATATTATAATGTTATATCATCATGTTAGTGTAAGTCTGACGCCTGGTCAGATTAAAACAACTACAATCAGTATCAAAAAAGATTTCGGGAATAAAAATATTACTGAAATCAGCACAGCTCGCAAGTGGTCCAAATAAACTATCACTGACAGAACGTCAACTCAGGTACTTCAATGACGCCAAACGATCAAAGAACGGTGTACGACTTGATGTGTCTGCGGGTGCCATTAGCGACATTGCCAAGACGGATGGTATATTTCCACTTCTCGCAGCTATACCAGCGTTGATAGCGGCTGCAGCTCCAGCTGTTGCAAAAGCAGCTGCACTTGGTGCTGTTGGAACTGCCGCTGGAATGGCATTAAAGAAAGCAACAGGGTAAGGAATAAAAACTTCCAAAAAAAGGGAAAGGTCTAAGACTGCCAGGAATTCTCGTTCATGGTACGGAAAAGGTCTAAGACTTCCCGGGACACATCGTTGACACTTTCCATGTCCAATTTTGATTTACTTGATGCTGCTGCTCGATTAAATATCAAAAACTTCAGAGGTGTTTTTATGTGTGATCAATTACCAAAACAACCAAATCATGTTGAGACCGATACCATTAATCTCGATAGAAGTTCTGGTCCAGGTACTCATTGGGTTGCATACACGATTGATCCACGTGGAATTATTTATTTTGATTCGTATGGATTGGCACCACCGAAGGAATTTTTACAAATAATAATGACTACGTCACAAGAATTGCTACAACAAATCGTCCCTAATACAACACCACCAACAACTACGATGATATCAACGAGCTCAATTAATCCTGAATTTGACATTATCTTTCCAACGGCAATTTCAGCCAAAGAAATAGCATTAGCGCAATTGCGAGTATATTATAGCTGGCCAAATACTAAATCAAAATCGTTCGGTGGGTTGCCAGCAAATAAATTGTTAGTGTTTTCTTATAAAAATAAATCTGATGGAACTCCCGATTGGCAAGTTTTGGTATTCCTACGGGCAATTATCAAATCGAACAGATCAATGTCGAATTCCAGCGCAGAATTAAATCTATCACAGGCAAAGAATCTAATAATCGCTATCACGGTTCATGAGTCAACATTATCAGCTGCGATAGAAATATCAACACCCGACTACGCTGTAGATATATATCAGTCATCGATCAGAACTGTATTAGGATGGCCAGAAGTTTCACCGGTTTAACAAGGACCACCAGAACCTCAACGATCTGATTTTATCAGGGACAAAAAATATTTTTAAAGTATCCAGAATATCGAAAAAAAATTTCCATGGATGAGAGGAGGGATGAATATAGTACCCACTTTCATCGCTTCTGCTGGTGAAAAGCTTCCTAAATTTAATCTTTTTTTATATATTTATGTTTCACGAAAATAAAGTAGGGGTCTTCAATGATGCTTTTTATAGTTTTTCCAATAACATTAAATCCGAACACAAGCGAGAAAGCGACAATCTGCGAAATTTATTTTTCAGCATAACACAATATTACAATGATGATATCAGGCAACAAATCATTGAAACTATGCAACATTTAAACAAGTTGCATCAGTCCTAGAATAAATCTGAATCTGAATCAGAATAAATATTATTATCAGAATAAATATTATAATCTGAATCAGAATAAATATTATATTCCTGAATCAGAATAAATATTATTATCAGAATAAATATTATAATCTGAATCAGAATAAATATAATCTGAATCTAAATCAGAATCAGTATAAACAATAAATAAAAAAGTAATCTGAGTCAGAATCAGAATAAAAAATAAAAATAAAAAATAAATATAATCTGAATCTGAATAAATATTTTAATCAGAATAAAACATAAATATTATATCTGAATCTGATTCAGAATAAATATTATAATGAAATTTTATTTTTTTTACTGACAATCAGACTAAACTCTGAAAATCGATGGGGTAAATACCAGACTAAAAATCAAAATCAGACTAAACTCTGAAAATCGATGGGGTAAATGCTACTCAAAATTATATTTTTGGTGATAAAATTACGCTGAAACAATCAAAATATTATTTTTTACTGACCAACAACAACAATAAATATTATTATAATGAAAATGTTATTTTTGCTGATTATAGTTCAGATTCCACAATTTGATGGGGTAAATGGTATTCAAAATCATGATTATCGTTCAGATTCCACAATTTGAT
The DNA here is from genome assembly GCA_016617855.1 of Megalonaias nervosa. Classification (NCBI taxonomy): domain Eukaryota; kingdom Metazoa; phylum Mollusca; class Bivalvia; order Unionida; family Unionidae; genus Megalonaias; species Megalonaias nervosa. The sequence goes on from JAECUM010042759.1 coordinate 22,077, forward strand.
GGGGTAAATGGTATTCAAAATCATGATTATCGTTCAGATTCCACAATTTGATGGGGTAAATACCCGACTAAAAATCAAAATCAAACTAAATTCTGAAAATCGATGGGGTAAATTGTACTCAAATAACAAAAATCTCTCTTGATAAAAAATATATAATAAATCAGAATAAAAAAAAATACTATAATCTGATTCTGTATAAATATTATTATCAGAATAAAAATAGATAGTATAATCTGAATCTGTATCAGAATGAAAATAAATATTATAATATGAATCTGAATCAGCATAAATATTACAATCTGAATCTGAGCCACTTTCATAATCCGTCTTGACTTTCGTCAGTGACTTTACAATCACACATACATTTTTTCAGCTGTCGCACACGTGAACTCATAATCTTTTTTGTTACGTATTCGCGTGATAACTCTGATCTAACTTTCTCAATCATGTTTGCGAGTGGAACAAATTTTCGAATATCCTCGTCATCAACATAAAGTAGAGGTTGTTTTACGGCCTGTTGAAGTAACTTAATGAATCTCTATTCAGCTGCTAGTGTATATCTTCCATCATATTTCCATTCCTGTAGCGTTTCAAAATCATTTATAATTTTTTCAGGATCCAATTGTTCAGATAATTCTATATCCTCATCATTTAATTTTTTAATTTCAGAAATAATTGCATGAATATTTTCGGAAATCATTATATAATAAATATTTGTTTAAAATAAAAATAAATCAAAATCTGAATCAGAATCAGAATAATAATATTTCTGAATAAATCTGAATCTGAATCATAATCAGAATAAAAATAAAAATAAATCTGAATCAGAATCAGAAAAAAAATAAAACTGAATCTGAATATAAATCTGAACCAGAATCAGAATAAAAATTTAAAATATCAGAATAATAATAAATCTGAATCTGAATCTGAATCAGAATAAATAAAAATATATGAATCAGAATAAAAATAATAATATTTCTATAAAAAAAAAATAAACAGTAGCAATGATAAGCGGTTATCATTCCACGGGATCCCTTCATTTATTCATTTGCCAGTATTTGCCGTTCCATGAAGAGTACCTTCATTGATGCCTTTCTTATGACTTGTACGGGCACCCTTCAAGATTTTCTTTTTGGCGACATTCTTTCTGAATGTCCTTGTGTACCCTTCAGTGAGATTGAGAGCTACATCACGCTACTTTTTACTTTGGAGGTTCCAGTTTCAATTTCATGTATACCCCCCACAAAGGAGGTGTACATGAAATCATAAGGGGCTGGGGCCCCCACTTATTATAAAAAACTGCGATTATCGCTATCCATCGACAATGTGTCAGTCATGGGAATAGAACTCTAGACCTCGAGTATGAGAATCCGCCACTATATCACTGCGCCACGGATGCTTCACAAATTCATTTTGCTCCATTTATATAACAATATTTTTTGTCTAAATTATTTTGTTGTTGGGGTGAAAATCTGGTGAGATAGTCTTCGGCGCTTTTAATGGGAGATTCAGTACCAACGCCATTGGAGTTATTTTGTTTTATCATAATATCGTTTCAGCTCTCTGTATTTTTTACCACCACATTGCACACACAACTGCGTTTCTCCTCTAACACCAACACCACACTTCAAACACGGTTTTGGACCTAGACTCCCTCTATGAACACTTTGCATGTGACATCCACAGAATTCATTTACGCAAGCCCTGTTACAAGGAACTAAAGAACCAATCATAAGCCACTTGTATTTGCTTTTTGCTTCAATCATTATATATATATGATTAATCTTCAATTTAAATATATATTTGCCTTAATTATGATATAGAGGAATGTACGAGATTATCTGCGATTAAACCCTCTAAAGCCAGATTCGATCTCGACAGAGTAACCCCTCAATTACCAAAGCGAGCTTTGGTTGATTTAACAAATAAAACTTTAATCAATCGTATCAGTGAAGCCAATAGAGAATTTTGCAACGATGGTGCAGTTTATGTGTGGTCAACATTCAGAATTGTACTCGACACCAAAGGTGTTCTCAATGCTACAATGCATGACAAGCGAGCAGTGATAATTATTAATTATCTCGGCATTGCACGAAAATATATTTTTAGAATAAAATTTATCGTAGCGACAGACGACGACACATGGATTATCCGTGGCAAACGTGATCCTGTTCGCGTGGGGCACACTGGAAATATTGTCACGTTAAATAAAAATTCAAAACCAATAATACTGAATGGAATTGATAGACCTTATTATGAACGAGCATATCCTGTAACGGCAGTTGTTTATGCTATATATCCACTAAATGACAAACCTAACGTCGATAAACTTCTACGGATGAAAATTCCTCGCCTGAATTGTGTTGCTGAACGAGTTACAGAACATTTCACAAACGCGAAACGAGGAAACGGTTTAACGGATCTAAGACGTAAAAAAGTAAACGAGTGGGCAGAAACAGTTAAAGATACTGAAGCGTCTATCAGGAACGTTGCTGAACTGGAAAAAAATTAAGATTTCCAATAAGAGTGAAGACATTAACCGGAGAGATTTTGTACAAATCGAAATATAAAAAGAAATGGAGCTTCGATAGAGATTATTAATCATAACGCACACGCGTGGACTTTGGACATAACAATATTTCCACAAATATTTTTATCTGATTTTATCAGAAATATCAGTAAGAGTGACCCTTTATCCGTGTGGTTGTTTCAGAATTCAGAATCTGTGAACTATGACCAGATTGTACGGCCTAATGGAGATATTTATCGTACAGAATCTCTCCACGACAAAGTGAAAAATCGTGCGTTGAAATACACGAACGATCCTGATGGCGGTGATGAAATCACTGTCGAAGGATTACTCGGTAATTGTTTTACCGTTCCGTCAGTTGCTGCACACGTTAATCAGAAGATAAATTCATGGAAACCAACACGATTGGAATTTTTTTGAAGATATCCAACGCAGTTGTATCGAATACGGACATGGCGGATTATGGAATACTAAATACGATTATAAAGATGTTATATCGGTTGATATGGTTGCATGTTATCCTGGAAGTTTTCTTGGAATGGGAGAGTGTTCTGAGTATTTCAAAAGATTTGGACATCCAACACATGAGATGACCAGAGTTGCGATAAATGGACCCTTACCAGATTTTGACCTGACTGGATTTGCATGCATTGAGTCGTTTGAGTTAGTACGGAATCTCCATCCGGTTGTTTATATTTGGGTTCCAATAGTTTTATTACGATATATGCTTGATGTAGAAATATTGATATCTTGGTTGTAAGTGAAACAATTTTATCATATAATCCGCACAAACAAGTTTGCTTACCACAGCAAAAGAAATATTCCCCTGATGAAAATCCTGATATAATTGATTTTGAAAATAAATTCGCAAAGGATCTTGGTAGGAAAATAATTGGTAAATTTACGCAAGGATCATATGACCATAAATGACGTTGTACACTAATAATCGACGAAGCTGAACTCGATTTTATAATTGCTGATACAATAGAGAGAGGCATATTTATAAGTCGGAATAATGTTAATTTATCAGACGGAACTAAATTAGGTAAAATTGTGAGTTACACTGAATGTGACTCACCACAGTTTACTCATTTAAAATCTTCAATGATCGCGTATGTTTCGATAAATGTATTATCGATGATAAATAGATTTTCTAACACCACAGTTAGAGTCGCCACGAACTCATTTTATGTCAATAAAAAATACGCAGTATTGCTAAAACAATTACATATCGGCGATGATGCATCATGGGGCGAATAGAGAATAAAACGAGAAATTATTCTTAGTTATTCTGAATCTGCCGACGTTGAATCTAAGAAAATATATTATAAAAATAAACAGATGTCAAAACATTCATCGGCTCCATCGGTATATGATCCCGTGGCCAGACATAAGACTGTTTATCTCAATGGACCTGGAGGTTCTGGTAAAACAACACTTGCGATTGAATTATTTCGGAATTTTGTAATGGTTGTTTTGAAACCCACACATAGACTCGCCAGAGAAATGAACGAACGAGGGGTTAATTCGTGTACGTATCACAGTTTCTTTCGATGGAAGGGAGATGAATGGACTTCACAACGAATGGGCAAGAGACATATTCTTAAGATTATTATTTGGGATGAAATTTGTACAGTATCGTTGGAGGTATTAAAAATATTTCTTGATTGGTTGTTAACGAGAAATATTGCGATTATCATGTGTGGTGATCATGGTCAACCACCACCTTTTGTTGGATCATCTCCATACGAATGGCTGAAAAAGTTCGTAGATTATTATGAGAAGATAACTGATGATCATAGAGCTATTGATGAACCACTGAAAGAATTTAAAAGATTAATCAGACTGCAGCCAGAAAAGATTCAGTGTGAGATAATGCGTGAAGTAATTCCAGAGAAAACGATGAATGATTTTTGGAATTTATGGAAACATGATGATTTAATAGTTGCAAGTAAGAAGAAAATTCGTGATACACTTCAGCAAGAATTATTTCTGTTACATAAAGAAAAGTTTTAGATCTACCTGTTCTACTGTGTTATCGACCAGCAGACACACGCAAACAAAATATTGAAGTTGAGATTCCTGGAATTAATGAGAAACAAAAACTCGTTCTTAATGATATTGTTGTTGTTCCTGTGAGTGCTGTTGAGAGCGCGTTAACGATGGACAAATCTCCGTGGAGTCTAGGATATGCTATAACGATTCATTCGTCACAGGGATTAACTATTTCTGATACAAATATCTGGATTGTCGATGATCGGATCGAATTGTCAAATTTAGCAGTTTCGAGAGTTAGAAGAATGTCTCAGCTACGAAGGGTTATCATGGATCGCGTAATGACTCAGGAAACCACTGATATCAATTGCGATGATGTAGCTAACAACGAAGTTGTCAAGAATAAATTAATTGGTTATCAATGATCTGACAAAAAAAAAACCAAAAAAAAAAAAAACAAACGTGAATTTGATATTGATATTGAATTTATCATGACTGTGAAACAGCGACAGAATAATCATTGTGCGAGCTGTAATACAGTAATGTTGTGGCAGAATTCGAATAATAATCCAAGACAATTCACCGTGGATAGAATTAATATTAATCTCGGTCACACACGCGAAAATGTGATATTGACCTGTCTTGAGTGTAATCGACGTAGGGTGCTAGTGTTCTGCTTTTATAGAAGTGAAGGCGGCAGTAATTGTGTATTTTCAGGAATTACTTGTAATTGTTCACGTACAAATCCACGTTGAGGAGCAGTTGAATCTAGTCTGTAGATTGCAGGTCTACCCATGGATCTTACCACGCTGGAAATTTTATGTGTGGTCACACCAAATAGGATCAGTTGCACTTTTTTTACCACCTTCAAGTTCACCAGGTTCATATAAATATCTTACAGTCACATTACCTAGTACTGGTTGTTTTGAGAAAGAGTCACGTCGTTGTATTGGTATATGTTTTTGTGATCGCGTTGATGGGTTTCATAGAAGTTGCACGAGTAATTTCATTACTTAACGAAGCTATCATACTAGGTAGTCTTGCAACCCATTCACGAGATCTCTTATCTGTGGATATCTCCTTTGCATATTGATATCCAAATAACCGAGCAAGTGTTCGATTAAATCGTTCAACGATTGCCTGATCGCGATGAATTGCGGCAAGTCCTCGTCTGATTTTGACGTTGTTTTTTCACCAGACATGTTACTGCACCAAGAAATTCTTTGCCATGATCAACCTGTAGTAGCTGTGGCCATCGTAGACCACCGCGTTGATAAATTCGTTCAAAAGCAGATGCAACTTCAGTTGCTGTTTTTGTTGATAGTGGTTCTGCTTCTTTATATCTACTTGCAACGTCAATGACAGTTAACGAGCATTTGTATGTACGTGATTGACGTCTAGGTGTTTTAATGGTATCATGTGGTAAAAACAAAATATCTGCTTGATAAACTTCATTGGGAATGCTGACATCAAAATGTGCATACTGAATTTGTTTAGGTGGTGGTAGATAAATTTGACATATATTCTGTCATGCTAAGCAATTTGCAGCAACAGAATGTGTGACACCTGCTGCATCAACAAGTTTACCAATCGCTGCTTTACCCCTCCAATATCCTCCTGGGCTATAATAAATCGATTCCATTATAATAGTTATCTATGATTAATTACCGGCCCCTAACACTAGTTTACCTTCATCGCAGATTTTACTAGGAAGCTAGGGAGTTTTTCTCTGAGATCTATTTTTTTTTTATCGAATTTAACAAATGAATCAACTTCACATCTGCAATATGTCGTTGTTGTAAATCTTTATTTTTATACGCAACATCATGAACGTGGCATGCTTGATCAATTGCATTTATTGGATACTCTCCAGGTCTTGGTTGGTCTCGTTTGTCAAGTCGGATATCAAGTTGGGTTCCAGGACCACGATAATTATATCCAGGAAGATGTTTTTCTCCTGGGTATGTAGCCCATGCAGTCCCTGGTCATTTTCCCAGTAAAGCAGTGATATCACCACCTGTCTTTGTACGAGACGAAATAAATCTGTATTTGTTTGTACCACATTTTACACACTTGCCTGTGAGTGCATGCTTTTTATTTTTTGTTATTATTGTTGTTGATCCACTGGTGGGGGTGGATGCTCTGCATCAAACACAATATAAATTCATATTATTTATTATATTGTACAACATGGATGTCACTGACTTCTCAGCTACATGAAAGCAAGAGCCAATCAAGCATTATGCAGCGTTACCAAATTTTATCAATGCAATTATAATAGGTCCATCTGGGTCTGGTAAGATGCAATTATTGCTTAATCTGATAATGAGATGGCTCAAGTGGGATAAGTTGTATTTGGTGACACCATCCATAGATGATCAGAGATGCTACGATGTGCTTAAAGATTTTAATGAAGAAGCGAAGTTGTTGGATGAAGATGAAGATGATATTATTGATTTTATCACCGATATTGATGAAGCTCCATCTGTGGATGATCTCAACGGACATATTAATAATCTCGTAGTATATGATGATGTAATGCTGGACAAACAATCAAATCCAGCTCGGGTATTTTCCCGAGGCAGACACAAAAGTACAGACGTGATTTATGTTACTCAGCAATATACACAAATACCTAAAGTGATCAGAGATAACTGCAATATTTTAGTTGTGTTTAATGGAGTCGATACACATACTCTGCGAAACATTCATCAGACTTGGTGTTCAGGGGATATGGATATGATTAAATTCAAAAATTTCTTCTCAAAAGTGCAAGCTACCCCACATGGATTTATCACGATAAATTCACATGATCTTCGGTCACGATATCGTGTAGGTCTCGATAAATTTTTTGACTGAGAAACACAGCAGCAGGGAGGGCGACGACATCGAGTGAGTGAGCGGGTACATAAACGAACACGCCATAAAAAAAATGAAAACACAAAAGTCAAAAAATAAAGTAATAAAAATAAGCTAACCCAAATAGGAAAGTTTCGGGTCGGTTAGAGGTTTCGGTTTGACGTTACTGATGTTTGTATTTTCATCTCCGTAGGAAACTTTATTTTTCGGCGAAATCTCTTATTGAAAAGTTGTAGGATTTGCCCTTTCTGCTGCTCTTTATCCCAAATATATCACAGTCCTTACAGTCATTGAAAAATTAGCAAGCGTGGCAAACGTCACCCATGAAGCTACTCGAGAATGGTTGGATAAACAAGCTTTGTGGCAAATTTATATAGCCGTACCAGGAAAGATTTCATGTGGCTGGTTTGATGTCCTAATGAGTTCATCAGACTGATGTTTTATTTTTTTCACATGATCGTGTACGTGATCGACTATGTTGTGAACACATACAAGTATCTATCATAGATGTTGCTAGCAGATATAAAGAAGCTGAGCCATTTGATATCTAAAGATTCAGTAAGTGTCACTGTTGTACTTAAACTTATTTATGGATGCAGACCATGAATATGGCTGCGATTGACCATTAACATGGCCACGATTATAGCAAATCGATTCCATTAAAGCATTTCTTTAATCTGTTGCTGCGCTGCTAACAAAACGTAAGTGCATGTTACTGACATGACCTTTCTTATATAACATCAAACATGTACAGCAATGTGCCTACATGGATCTCATCTATGACTTAAATGTGATTAATCCAAGACTTGGAGCACAAATCGCTAAATAGATCACCAAAGGAGGTCTGAAGGCAATGTTGCTTTCTCTGGTGTATAAAGTACACTTGGTGGTTGTGTTGACTAAATGTTCATTCACTGAGGGTAAAATATATTGATACCAACATAGTTTCTGGTCTGATCAGATTTTATCCAAAACATATTACAATCCTTGAATTTATTGGAAAAGTGAAACTACTGTTGAAAAATCAGCAAGTGTGGCAAACGCCACCCATGGGGCTGCTCGAGCATGGTGGGCCAAACAAGGATTGTGGCAAATTTTTTGTGCCAGTACCAAGAAAAGTTTCATGTGGTTGGTTCACATTCAAATACCTAACAAAGTTCATCAAGCTGATCTCTTATTTCTTCCACATGATCGTTTACGTAATCGACAGGTTCGATTTCACACCTAGAAGTACACGTTAGCCATCATAGATGTTGAAAGTAGCTATAAAGATGCCAAGCTATTATCATCTAAAGATTCAGCAAATGTCGCCGATGCACTTGAACATATTTATCCATCCAGACCATTAATATGGCCACGATTATTAAAATTGATCCAGGTAGAGAATTTCTTGGATCTGTTACTGCGGGTTCGCGTTGGACATGTTAATATACATCATGACCAAGCTATTGTGGAACAATTCAATTTAATCGCACAGTTGCAAAGCGGTTATTTGGACATCAATAAGCACAGGAACTATCAATGAGACCTCATAGTGCCTCATCTCGAATGAGTAACACAACTTCCATCAGTTATATACACACACACTAAATACAGAAATCATGCTCACGATTGGATTAAAACCTGCTTACTTATGAGTTCACAATCATCACCATTAGACCCACTTGGGAATAACTCTTGTTCTATATCTGTATGCACCTCGGGAGTTAGAAGGCGGGCAATGTCGCACTACTGACCCAATATGGTCATTCAATGTATTTAAAATTTCATATCGGGTTCATTTTCCAAGAAAACCAGCACATTATCACTTATTACCGGTTAACAAATGATCAGCCAATTACCAAGCAGGGAATTTATGCGAGAAAAATTGCAAGTTGTTTCAACAAATACGGAAGAACAACCAAGATCTATTTTAATGCATTATCATTTATGCATCGCATAAATGAATCACACAATTGCATTATGTCCATGTAAGTGGTGATTCCATCATGGAATAGCCATTGCTTGGTGTCAAGTGGTGTTCAACTCACATTAGCTCACCGCGATCTGGAAGAATATAAATACAATGTCAGATGCTGCTGCCAGACCTACGATTTTATTATATTTCATGTTTTGTTTAAAGCAAATGAATTGTACTCTGTGTGTGTGTGTGTGTGTGTGTGTGTGTGTGTGTGTGTGTGTGTGTGTGTGTGTGTGTGTGTGTGCATGATATGAAAAATAAAATAATGCAAGAAAGGAAAAGGTCACCTCCCTTTATTTCATATATTACATGCATTATATCCCAAAAGACAAAAAAGACCATTATTTTACATGCTAGAATTTTGAACTATACGGTAATATACAAATTATATAAAAATTGTCAAGAAATATTTGTTGTCCTAGTTAACTTATATCTATCCCATACAGAGTATCCACTTGTTCTTTGAAGAAGACAAACTTGTTGGGTTTTTTGTTCAAACTATTGTCATAGTTGTATTGTTAAGTTGGGCCGAATTGTCTTTGCAGTTGGGCCAAATTATCGTTCAAGTTTGGCTGAATAGTCTTATTTTTGGTCCATGTTGGGCGAAATTGTCTTGATACCTTAACTTCTAACCTGATTGTCACCAGGGAATCCCTACGACCGTGAACTTATTGGCATTTCAAGCCAAATGGAAGCTCATGATGTAAAGAAGGAGACAGACTGCTAACTCTCCTTTTCTGGTTTCTAGAACAGTCCATTTCAGTAAAAACTGTGTTGTCTGTGTCCAATATTTGCAATGTCTGGTTTTAATTTTTCTAAAGCAAATTCAACAAATAAAAAGGAGGAATTCTTGTGTACATGTGTTCAAAGAGATTTAACTCCAAATTTTACGAAATTATCGAGATTATCAAAAACAATGAACTACATCACATCTGTTGATTGAAAACATAGACTGGCCCATGCAAATATGGTGACTGTGTTACTAAAGAAACTCCGTTTGATTCAAAATGCCAACAAATTGACAGTGTCTGGGACCCCCTGACGACAATCAGGTTAGAAGTAATAAATTGATGAAAGAAACGATTAAGTTTTGTACATTTTTTTTATATCCTTGATGCCTTTTGTTTTAAAAATCTATAAAGTGGCACAAATAATGGGAGGTCGTGCAAATAATATAGCAATTTTATTATTTACTTTACAAATAATTTAAAACTGAAAAATACCCAATTATTTCTGTGATATCTAATTTCACTCAATTTTAATTTTATGAGTGAAACACCCAAAAAATCCAAAAGTTATAAAGCTTACCACAATGAGTAGTTTTGTATCCAAAATCAGCAGATGAACATGCATATTAACTTGTTTGATTTAACCTTTAAACACTTTATGAATCTGAGGTCACAGAACACTTCAAAGTATTAATTTATATCTGTCTGTACTCATACAATAAAGGATGAAAGAGACCTCTGAATGGTTCTGTATACACACCTACATTACTTCCTTATTATACTGCTGTCCATCTCAGTGCCAGGGTTTGCTGCCTATATATATATATATATATATATATATATATATATATATATATATATATATATATATATATATATGAAAACACTCATAACAGAAACTGTTATAATGAAAGGCCTTATAATGAGTGAATGTTACATGTAGTAGCAACCACCATCATACAGGAGACAATTAATGAAATAACAACTATACACACTGATATTATGAAATGTTTATAAGCCAAAATTGTGTAGCAAATAAAAAATCAATTTGAAAAAGATAATCAGAGTACCTGTAGAATAATTGAAATCAGTGATTTTAAAAAAGTAACCTCAGAATGACTCTAATTTGGCTAACAACTTGCATGACAATTTCTTAAATGGTGAAAAAAATATCTAGGCAAGACTTCCACTTATATAAAAAAAAAATATCTCCTGGACAAATATTATGGAAAAATCTGACAATTCTTTGTATTATGAAAGGAATTTTCTGCTGCCAAACAAAAAATTGTTACGATATAAATTTGGCTTGGTTTATGTTTATAGTTTGTTTTCGAGAAAAACTTGAAAGAAAACAGCATTTTTAGGGGTTACAATGCTGAGGTGAGAGAGGTGACCAAATTCAAACAACATTTGTCAAGATAAGATCAATAATACTACTACTAATAATAATAATATTAATAATAATAACAATAATAACAACTTTGTTTAAATAGGGTGATGCAATTAGTTTTATAGAACTAATCCTCCTTGTGGCCCTATCTTTTTTGTATATTTATCTACATAGTATTTCCACATACAACAAAGAAAAACACACAAAACTCTTTAACTTGTTCAAATGAAACAATATACCAGCTTACCAAAACAACTCCCAAAAGTCATTAATAATATACAAAATTTATATATGGACATAAGAAACAGAAACTCTTTGAAGAGCATGCTCCAACTAAGTAAATTGTGTATGTACAGTACGAAATTAGTGAAGCTTATACTTTATATTGTGCTGTACTTGTCAAATCAAACAGGTTCCACTATTTATCTATTCAATTAAATTATAATTAAATGCATTTATATTTGCACCATCTCTAATTTCCTTTGGGATTCTGTTCCAGATTAGTAGTGGCCCCGAATACTGAAAACTTATCGTCAATAGTTCTTTGGTTCAAAATGGAAAGGTGGTTAACTGATTTTAAATTGGGAGTGTTGCATTGTTTTCTAGCATGCAATTGTTCCTTGAGATATAATAGGGCAGTATTGTATGAAACTTTGTACAGAAGTTTCAGTCTTTGTGAAAATTATTAATTCACTGACCGCTCCATTGACCTAGTGGTTAGAGTGTCCGCCTAGGATGTGGGAGGTCATGGGTTCGATCCCCAGCCGAGTCATACCAGAGACTTATAAAAATGGTACTAGCAGCTGCCTCACTTGGCGCTCAGCATTAAGAGGTTAGTGTTAGGACTGATTGGCCTGGTGTCAGGATAATGTGACTGGGTGGGACATCATGCTACATGTCTGCGGCATGATGCCCCAGTGCTAGACATCACTATAAACTGTCACACTGCAGACATCATAGCGATATGACTGAAAAATTGTTAAAGCTACGTTAAAAATCTAAATCACACACACACACACATTACATTTCAGATGTTAGCATTATCAAGGAATCTGCAAGCTCTTTTTGCAAGTGGAATAAAATATTCCAATATTCTTGTCAGAAGTGTTTCCCCACACAACATCATGATGGTCTAGTTATCAGTGTATGTTGCTTTTGGTAACATATTAACCTATATTTGTTTGACAGATATGGCAGTATCTTGCTTAATAACCACAGACATAAACTGACTTAAATTTTGTTCCATTACAAATGGTTGTCAATGATCATCCCAAGGATACTGTCATGGGTAACCATTTGTGGACAAATTTCGTTCAATTTAACTCATTAACCCCTGGCGCCGCGTTTACGTGGCAGGAGGTGGTAGCCTACTTCTGACCTCTGTAGCGTCAAGGTCATGTATGAAACACTAAAGTGGGTGGTATTATAGAAAGGTAGACAGATGTAGCTTTACGATGATACCAAATAATATGGATGTTCTAAATGCACCATAAAATACAGAGGGAAAAACGTAATTTTTTGGACCCGAGTTTTTTCCCCCCGAAATTTGCCTGAGGTCGGAATCCAATTTTGTGTCCGGATTTTATACTTTTTGGCCTCAGATCTAAGACAGACCGGTCTGAACTGCACACAGACAGGTGAACCTTTGCAAAAAGTAGGATAAATAGGGCATTTTGAGTATAGAGTGGTCTCGACACGAAAATGATGGGTCCGTTAAGCAAAAAAAAAAAAAAAAGAAAGAACCTTTTACCCTTCCGCTCATGCGCAGGCGAAATAGCCAATGCAAAACGATGTTTCTAACACAACTAGGCACTAGGTTAACCTAAAATCTCTTGGAGGTCGATGCATTAGGATGTATTCAGAAATAGCCCCCAAAATGTGTTTCCTACTCGCATTTCAGGCGAAAATGACAAAAACCTCCAGGGGTTAATGTGTTAAGACACAATTGTTCCTTTCCAATTCTGCTATCTTTGCTTGGTAGTAATCATTAATACTTTAATCTTGTCTGCTTACTTTCATGCCATTTTCCTTACACTAGTATATCTTATCTACATATAAGTAAGGCTATCTGAAGAGATACCTGTAGGTCTGGTTTAAGCTGTTTGAAACCTGACACTGTGGTGTTATCTGCATATTGGTTGGTAGATGAAATACAGTTGCCTAATTCCAGTGGTAGATCATTCATAACACAGAGGAGGAGTGGATCATGGATGCAAATGGTTCTTCTTTAAAAAAAAGTGCCATTTATTTTGACACATTGTTTTCTCTTTGTCAGAGAGGATGTAAAACAATCAATCATGGTCACATTGATAAATGCTCAATTTGTTGATAAGAATACCATGATCAACAAGGTCAGAAGCTTTTCTAAAATCAACTAGTATGGATCCAACTCATTTTCTTTGATCTAAATCAGTAGCACATCTACCAAGGCTGTCTCACAGAACTTTGAACTCTGGATGGTTTAGTGATAAGTACATCAGAAGTTTTCATGAACATGTATTTCAAAAAGTTGGGACAGAATTGGCAAGATAGATATGGGTATGCATGTTTTTGTTTTCATGTTTTCAGGATTTTTAAGCTTTAACAATTTTAATAGTGTGACACCAGACTGACCAGTCCTTACACTAACCTTTTAATACTGAGTGCCTAGCGAGGCCACTTCTAGTAATGTATGTAAGCTATGCTATCAGATATTATATTTGCAACAACCCACCAGAGATAAGGTGCAATAATAAGTAGGCCTATTGATTTTGTTTGCAAAAATTTCAGAGCTTCTTCATTTAATGTAGAAACTTAAATATTGTGTCCAATGGAAATTTATCTGAAGAGAAATTTCTTAGTTCAAAATGATTGGTGTTTATAATCGGTTCAAAATTTTTGAAGCTACACCGACAAAAATTTTGTCGAATGTACTTGCTATTTCAACATCCCCATCAATGATCTGGCACTCCTGGCTAAGTTGTTAGATTCTGGATGACCTTGTGAAATGTTTACTTGCACCCAGTTTGTTGAAACCTTTCTACACAGAATTCTTAATGTAAATAACTTCTAAAGTAGATTGATAAGTAATTCTTCTCTGCCACATTCATCATTTTGGTTACTTTATTTCTACATGCTTTGTAATGTGTTTGTTGACCAACAGATTTGAAATATTCATGTATTTACATAGCATCCAGAATGTCAGGAGTTGACCAATCAGGTTGAAAGTTATTTTTTACTGTATGTGAAGAACTTGGAATAGTTGCAGTGAAGTCTTACTTTAATAAATAAACAACTCTCTATATATAAAATTACTCATGAGATCACACATTCTAATATAAAACTATGCATAAAATTATTATATTTTATACTAAGCTTATTCAATGCATACCAACTTCATACAATTCTAAAATTTCCATCTTTTAAAAAATGATGCAAATGATCAAATATCCAATTACTCAAAGAGAGCCAAAATATACCTAAACATTTAGTAAGAAACTGTCATTTATAAATAATGCACAAATTGTTTTGTACGAAATAAAAGATACTGAACCTTCAAGCCAAAATGCTGAAACATCATGTCTTGCAACTCTGGAAGTATTTTAGTTTCAAACCTAATTACCACAGCACCTGAAGATGGTATCAGATCATTGACAATGATACAATCACTATTAAATTAACAAAAACAAAAGCAAAAAAGTTGAAACCACAACACATTACATTTCACAACTCACACTATAGAATAAAAAAATACAGTTTGTTTTTAAAAGAGAAAATTGAAATAAATCTCACAATACCTTCCATCTCCAGATCATTGTACTACAGCATTTGAGGAAAAGACCTTAAACTGTGTAATGTTGCAAAACTTTGGAATTTATAAAAATATGTATTTGTTATTGATAAAGAAGAAATCAAGAACTCTGAATGGTTGAAACTGTGGTCTTGCTTATACCACGATTGGGCAAATGTCTATAGTCTCTGGTCTGCAAAGGACCAACCCTTGCTCCAAAAATGCATACAGATTAGATCAAATTGATACCACCATTAAATGCAGAGTTTAAAGATTGTTACACAGTACATTCCTTGTCCAAAACAAGTTAGCAGGTAAGGTGATGCAGAGTTCATGACCTTTCAATGTTAATACATGTTTTTTAAGTTAATAACATAAAGCATTGAGGCACTTGGCTCTAATATAAATATACATCTGCAGCACAAGTAGCAAATACATGATGCTACTTATCTATTTAACATAACATGTGGGGAAAATTTTCTATACTGTACATATGCAGTGTTCTGTATCGTTCAGCTACTATATATATTCTACTTTATGAAAATAATAGCAATTTTAGCTGCTAATTTGCACAGAAAGACAAACCTCAGTTTCATAAGTGATAGAAATATCTAAAACAAGAGTCCCTCAAAGGGACTGGTGCTCTACTGGGTGAAAAGAATTTCCAGGATTTGAAGTTAAGGCCATTTCTTCATTTTAAATGCTGAGTGTTGAAACTCTAATATTCTTCAGTGATAACAAGATTTTCAAATCAGCTACTGTGGTGGACATGCTTGATGTCAGATTGGCACCATTTTCATTTAGAACCAAGTGTATGCCATCATAAATTGTGTTGGTGACAATCACATGTCAATATGAGGATCCATTCAGAGGAGTAATGACAGCAAGATTTTCAAGACAACTGTCGTCGCTGCCTTAAGGAATGTATGAATGGCACCTATTTCATTTAGGACCAACTGAATATAGGAGCATCGATTTGGGAGAAGCAGAGATAATAATATTTTCAAGAAAGCCACCTTAGTGTCCATATTATGAGTCAGTTTCCATCATTCTTATTTTGAACAACTAGATACCATATGAGATATTTAATCAAAACCCATGTCAAAATGCCTCTCCATTTAAGAGCAGCAGCCATAACAAGATTTTTTCAAGATGAGCACCATGCTAAGTTTAGCTCCATTTTAATTTAGGGCCAACAAGACATTATAAGAAGTCTTTTGGTGAAAACCCCATACTGACAATACTTTTTTTGGAGGAGTAACAATAGCAAGATTTATATGATGGCTGCCCTGGTGGCCAAACTCAGTATCAGATTTACACCATTTCCATTTTGGACCAATTAGACATCATAAGAAGTCTGCTGGTGAAAGCTCAATATCAATATGACCAGAAAAGTAGCAATAATAAAATTTTCCAAATGGCCATTGTGGTGGCCATTTTGGAGATCATACTGGCACCATGTTCATGTATGATCAACCAGACATCCTAAAAAGTCTTTCAGTGAAAACTCCATGCTGATATAACCAGAAATTCAGGCGTACTAGTGATAATAAATTCTTCAAGACTTCCACTATGTTGGTCATACTAGATATCTCATCGGCACTAAATTTATTTACAACCAACTAGATACCATATGAAGTCTTTCAGTAAAACCCCCATGTTGATATGACCATCCATTCCTGAGGATTGGCAATAAGAGGATTCTCTAATTGGGCATTGTGGCAGCCATAAAGGATGTGCTAGTGGCACCATTTTTATTTTGAACCAACTTGACACTGTATGAAGATCTGAATCAAAACCCATTTCAAAATGACTTTCCATTTTAGAGAAGAGGCCATAACAAGATCTTCAAGACGAGCACCATGATCAGATCAGCACCATTTTAATTTAAGGCCAGCAAGACATTATAAGAAGTCTTCTAGTGAAAGCCCCATGTCAATATAACTTTTCATTGACAAGGAGCAGCAATTACACGACTTTCAACATGGCTGCTGTGTTGACCAAACTGGACATCAGATTGGCACCATTTTCATTTAGGGATAAGCTAGGCATCATAATTAGTCATTTCATGAAAACCCCATGTTAATATGGCGATCATTCAGAAAGAATAGTAATGACAAGATTTTAAAGATGGCTGGTGTGGTGGCCATATCGAATGTCTGAACAGCAGCATTTATATTTAGGACCAACTAGATCATGGGATGAATGTGTGTGTAAAGTTTCATTGCAATCCTCCAAGTAGTTTAGGAGTAGTAGTTATAACAAACTTGTGTTAATGGACAGATCGATGACAGACCACCTCATAAACTCTTCTGATCTCTGACCAGTAGGATCAACATAGATTGTGATCTTAGTGGTTTTAAGCAAAATCAAGACAATAATTTCCACAACACAAAAATTACAAAAATAATGTAATTTTGCTTACACAACTCTTACCAGGTATAATAATAATACATCCCATATCACAAAATTGAACTGTCAACTTGCAATGTATGGTCCAATCAGACTTTTTTGAAGGTCTTAATTTTGTTTCCCTTCACGCTGGACAGGTTCTAACTTTATTGGAACATGCATCAGAAACAGAGATGACCACATGGATACAGGGTGTAACCAATCAGTATTTCCTTCTTATGCATTCAATACTGTACAGCATCTGTAATAAAAGGGGAAAAAAATAAAGCATGGCAAATGTATATCCTAATCCATTCATCTCCCCAAAATTTGGGCAAATTTTTATGAGAAATAAATTTCATATTCTTCACAAAGTCAAGTTTCTGGATTAGCAGCACAAATTATATATATCAGCAATGATGCTTAGGAAATTTCATTTTGGAGCTCACTGAACTTTCTTGGTAATTTTAACTTCCTACAATATGAACATGAATTACTTACTACACATTTTACTCCCTGTCACTCAATCATTATCTCCGATTTGTTTTAGTTTTTAACTTTGAAACAAATTAGTAAATGTTAAGTTTGAAACAATGTTTAATCATGAAGTTTTAAACTTCAGTTTTGAAACCTTAAAGAGCTAAAAATAATGGTTTTTATTAGCAAGTGTTAGTTATACTGTTGATGTGAAGTACATGCAATCCTTTCCCCTGCAGCACAGGCATGTAAAAAAGACCCATTGCACCCCCTTGCATGCCAAAAAGGAGACAAATGGTGCCAACGTTTTAGATCTAGGATGTATCCCTTGATGATGTCCCAGCTCAGAAGGTCAAGAGTTTCAACCACTCATGTGACCTAAGTGGTTAGAGCATCTCTCTAGGATGTGGGAGGTCATGTCGAGTATAAACAAAGACTTATAAAAATGGCATTAGCAGCTGCTTGCTTGGCACTCAGCATTAAGAGGTTTGTGTTAGGGCTGGTTGGCCTGGCATCAGGATAATGCAACTGGGTGGGACATAATGCTACATGTCTGAGCATGATGCCCTAGTGCTAGACATTAGTATAACGAAAGTGCCACACTGAAGACATCAGAGTGTTATGGCTGGAAAATTGTTAAAGCTACCTTAAAAATCCACATCACAAGCACAAACAAAGTTGCAATCATTACTTTAGGTTCCAAGATCTGCAGATCTGATTTTATAAATTGACATTTTGTTGTTGATGTAGGGTTTAATGCCATTTTTCAGCACAAGACAGGCTATACATGGCGGCCAGTATAAATGGTGAAGGAGGAACCCAGTAAAACCCTGGAACAAACCACCGACCCACGAGAAGCTACTGGCAAGCTTTCTCACATACTGATATTCTGTATTAACCACAGACATAAACTGACTTAAATTTTGTTCCATTACAAATGGTTGTCAATGATCATCCAAAGGATACCGTCATGGGTAACCATTTGTAGACAAATTTCGTTCAATTTAAGACACAACTGTTACTTTCTAATTCTGCTATCTTTGCTTGGTAGTAATCATTAATACTTTAATCTTGTCTGCTTACTTTCATGCCATTTTCCATACACTAGTATATCTTATCTACACATAAGTAAGGCTATCTGAAGAGATACCTGTAGGTCTGGTTTAAGCTGTTTGAAACCATACACTGTGGTGTTATCTGCATATTGGTTGGCAGATGAAATACAGTTGCCTAATTCCAGTGGTAAATCATTCATGACACAGAGGAGGACTGGATCATGGATGCAAATGGTTCTTCTTTAAAAAAATGTGCTATTTATTTAGACACATTGTTTTCTCTTTGTCAGAGAGGATGTAAAACAATCAATCAAGGTCACATTGACAATGCTCAATTTGTTTATAATAATATCATGATCAACAAGGTCAGAAGCTTTTCTAAAATCAACTAGTATGGATCCAACTCATTTTCTTTGATCTAAATCAGTAGCACATCTGCCAAGGCTGTCTCACAGAACTTTGAATGGTTTAGTGAGAAGTACATCAGAAGTTTTCATGAACATGTGTTTCAAAAAGTTCGGACAGAATTGGCAAGATAGATATGGGTATGCATGTTTTTTTTTCATGTTTTAGATCTAGGATGTATCCCTTGATGATGTCCCAGCTCAGAAGGTCAAAGAGTTTCAACCATTCATGTGACCTAAGTGGTTAGAGCATCTCTCTAGGATGTGGGAGGTCATGTCGAGTATTAACAAAGACTTATTTCCAAAACAATTCTACAACTCTGCAAAGCTCTACCACATAACATTCAATTAATAACAAGTACCATGTACCAGATTTTATTTTGCTTCAAAGGTATTAGTTCTAGTTTTAGTTCATATTACAATGAACTTGATTCAATATCACAGGTATGTTGCATGTCTGATTGATATTTGTCATTCAGGAGACAGTCATCAGTAAAACAAGAGATCACAAATAGTCAATTGCAAAAACTTCATCTTTGCCTGTAGTGTCCACAGATTAAAGAGCTTGCAATCAGTCCAGTATCTTTACACCTGTCAACTCTCCTGCCGGGAGAAAAGACTCCCAATATTGAGGGTCCTTCCATGCCTACCTCCCTATTTCATAATATCTCCTAATTTTTGAAGAGAACCCCTGATTATTACATTATGTTTGTGAATTCTTCTAAAAATAATTACACATAGATATATATATTGTATGCAATCCACAGAAACAATGTTCTATTTTATCACCTGTGAATATTTCTGTCACACTACAAAGAATCTTTTCATTAGTAAATAAAATGTTAAGTTTAAACATTATTCACATAAATTTATGAATTTCTTTTTATCACCACAACAAAACTGAATTAGAAAATAAACCACAACAAAAATAGGCCATAGCAATACAGTTGTGAGGAATTAGTTTCAATCCCAAGAATGATCACTGTGAATGCTGTCACATCTCCATTCCCATGAAAACTTACCCAATAAATACCTGGCATTACTGTACTGTATATACAAATGTTAATTATCATCATTAAATTAAAAGAAGGAATGAAAAAAAAAAACACATACCATGCAGAATATGTGCCCTCAAAAACTAATTCAGAATACCTGTAAATATGTTATTTAGTAAACAATGCTAAATGCCTTATGAGTTGACAATAAGGAAATAAGGTGGGATATAAAAATAGTTGCCACATGTACGGTAGCTTGGGACTGTGTATTTAGGCAGTGTTAGTTACAACAAAATAGGTCATTGTTTATTTGCCAGTCAATTGCTGGTGCTTACATAAATCACTGCAGAACATGGTCTCTTTGAAGTATGTCAGAGGGCCAGTCCTTTTCACAATACAATTGCAATGAGAAGTATTAACTGTTAATTACCAGTAGTCACACATGCTTGTTTACTTAAGACTAATCTTAAGCTACTGTGCAGTTTGGCCACAACTACCAGAATATGAAAAGAGGGCATGTCGTGAGAGGAAAATAAGGTATGTCACAGGTAGAAACGTCACATCCTTTGAGAATTTCCTGCACATTGGACCCGAAATATGAAGTGAAAACAGGATTAAAAATGCTGCAAAAAACCTCCTGATTTTAGGTCCCAAATCTCCTACTTTTTATTCAATCTCCCTGCCAGGCTTGTATGTATCTGATGTCATAGTCACAGAATGAACCAGTAAGCGAGGCAGAGAGCATTATTATGTGACTGAAGAGGGATGGGGCATCCCTTCCTTGACTCTATTGGTGATGGGAATGGTGAGTTATTTACATCAAATTTTACAAGGTTCTCAGTACCAGAAATTAAAATGCAATTCTATTTTATGGTAAGTAGAGGGTAAGAAAAATTTGAAACACCTTAAAGGTATAAGACAGCTTCAAAACTTTTAAAGTTAACACCGTTTGTAGGTAATTATAAGTTTACAGAAGATGTTTGAATTTCTTGATATCCACTAGTTTAAAAAATAATTTGACTTACAATTGTTTCCATGCATCCAAGGAGCAATTCTAGATAAAAATCACTGTACATTCTAACAATAATTTACCTCACTATGTTTTTACATGTTTCAGTATCTGTTGCTTTGGCTGGAGGAGCTTGACTATCCTTACTTTAGTTCTCAAGAGATCTTTAAAATGAATTTGACGGGACAATTCAACATTTTGACCTTAAAATTCTAAATATAACTAATGTCTCCTTTAGACATCTGACTTTCAATGTTATTGGTATCTTGTGTAAGATATAATAATAGTTTCTCTGATTTTTTAAGCTTACACCAATCTTGTTTGCATATTTTTCAAACAACAGTATTGTTAACATACAAGATAATGTAAATGTAGTTATGTTTTCTCTATAGATGATTGGGCTCTAGTTTTGTTATTATGTACATACAATACATTCATTTTTTAAGTCATTAAAAACTATGTAAAAGAGACAAAAAGAAAAATTCATTAATATGTTATAATGGCAAAATATTAGAATATCTAGATTCATGAAAGTAACTAGACTTCAATTTATAAAAAAGAAATGGTTCATAGCTATGCCAATATAACTTAAGTGTTTGGGGGAATTTAGCTCCTCGCAATTTACAGACTTCATAATTTACAGAAATTATTTAAATACACTGTTCTACCTGTTAGAGAAATATAGAAACTTTTTGAAACTTATTTGATCTATGCTTAATTATGTATCAGTGACATGGGGGTTTCCACACAGGAGAAGCAGCAGAGAGGGTGGACAGACCATTTTGCCTGAGACCGTATTTTACAAAAATAAAGGTTCCTACGAAGGCTAAAAAAAATGTCAATGACGCTAAACCAAAACCTCTAACCGAGACTATTTCCATACGGTTGAGAACGGATAATAAATCGTTTGGGTTAGCTCAGTTTTGTTATCAATCGCTGACGTATTTTTTTTCAAATTTTTATGCGATTTCATTTACGCGTTGGTCACTCAGTATTGGTCATTCACCCTCTCTACTGCTATAAATTAAACAGCCAGTATAAATATTATTAATAAATGAATATTGGAGTACCACATTCAGCTAGATTAGCTCGAGAGCGACTACAGGCAATCAAAAAATATTTACCCGTCTGTGATTTAGTCAAGCAACAACTACAATCACGTCAGGAATCTCAAGTTGAATTTGCGGTGGATACAAAACAGTTATTTAAACCTATTACAGAAACAACTAAAAGTCTTCTTCCTATGTTAGAGCAAACCGCTGAAGCAACTGGAAAAATAGCAGAGCGAACTAAGAAAACAAAAAGGATTTTACGGGAGCTTCCAGGTGAAATAGCTGCTGCTCAACCAATGTGAGAAATACTTGAAGGTATTGAACAAGTTCGTGGTGAAATAGGTGATATAAAGGATTGTACACAAGAACCAGAAAAACTAGAAGAACAAACAAGAGAAAGAACTGATATAAGTGACAAATTTGCTGAAGATGCTATTACTGTAATTACGGAGGCTAAAAATGTAGATAAATTGGCTCAAATTGCTGTGAGAAGCTATAATGATCGAAGACAGTTTTTAAAACCTGAATATGCTGATAAACCTGTAAGTCATGATAATTGGTACAAATGGATATTTCGTACGTATTACAAAGTTGATCAGGCTAGAAATGATGATCCAAAATATATAAATTATATTCATACAATAGATAGTTATATTTCGTATATACAAATGTCGCCAGAACAACAACAATAATTAATGCAACAAAGACGACAACAACAACAACAAAAAGCATCAAAACTATTTGAGCAATCACTTCGTGATTATCCAGAATCACCGAAAACACCACCGAAACCAAATAAAAAAGCACCATCGAAACCAAGTAAAAAAACTGGTGAGGAAGAAGAATTTTATGATGCTCCTGGCGCAACTGGAAGTGGTTTAGGAAGTGGCCTTATTACTTGTCCCAATAACATTCTTGCTGATGTTGATCGACTAGAAATCCTCATTGGAGGAAAACGAGCTGGTAATAATTCCCCAGAAATCATTAATGAAGCAGCTGATATTTGTAAACGATTATTTACAGGTGGAATTATGGATATTAATGTATATCGGTCCCTCATTAATGAAATCGCCGATGACTACCATAGTGACTAAGTCACTGGATTGAGTATATAATTAAATACAGTTATTATAATAAAATGATCGTACATAGTACTCAACGTGGACCAACCATGGTCAGGGTAATAAATTCACGATTACCAGTATACAAAACAACCTACGGAGATGGACTAGGCGATATTGTTCAGGGTCTGTTTAGAAGGATAGCCCCAAAAGCAATACCGATTGCAAAGCAACTGGGGATGAAAGCTATTGATGTTGTTCGTGAAAAAGGTATTGGTGCTGTTGGGCAATCTTGCTAGTAAAGCATTCTCAGCGATCAAAGATAGACTAGCACGATTAATACGCAGACCTGCGGTCCGACCTCAACCTGTAAAATTACCTAGCACTGAAGTAATGCCTGCAAATATTAGTAAAATAATAAATCAGGCTGCTAATCAAAAACTAGCAGAGTTGGCTGATGTACCATTATCAGAAAAAGAAAAAAATATAACAGCTAGTCTGATAGCAGGAAGTGGTCTCACTTCTCGAAGTGGTCTTCGTTTTAGACGATAATAATTATAATAAAGATGTTCAAACGTAT
Source organism: Megalonaias nervosa (assembly GCA_016617855.1). Taxonomy (NCBI): domain Eukaryota; kingdom Metazoa; phylum Mollusca; class Bivalvia; order Unionida; family Unionidae; genus Megalonaias; species Megalonaias nervosa. The sequence continues at coordinate 46,332 of JAECUM010042759.1, forward strand.
ATCTGATCCAGCGTTTGACATGGATGCACCAGTACTCAAGGATGAGTCTGTGCGTGATTATCAATATTATTCTTACGACGCACGAGTTCCAGATCAGCGTGGAAGGGTTGAACTTCAGGTTCAAGATACAAGTAGGTATTTCTTACCCGCTGAAGCATTTATCGAGGTTGAAGGAGAAATTTTGCGAGATAATGATACTCCATACGCAGCTGAAACGGGTGTTGGTTTTGTTAATAATGGTATTATGGCCTTATTTAAAGGTGCAGCATATATCATTGATGGACGAGAGATGGAGGTCTGTCATGAAAACGTCGACGTTGCTACGACAATACTTGGTCTTGCAAGATACAGCGATGATTATTCAAGATCAGCTGGTCCATCAATGATGTTTGTAAAAGATACTTCTAATTTTCCAGAGCATCAGCAATATGAATTAAGACGACCAAGAAACTTTGCCAACAACAATGATGCTGATGTGTGGCCGGTGGTTCATGGTGCTGATCCAGATTTCAACTTAGGATTTAGATCACGTCGAGCAATGTTAAAAGGTAATAGAAGAATGTTTTCATGTGCAATTCCACTTTCACACATATTTGGATTCTGTAGAAATGTCAGAAAGGTTATTTTTGGAGCTAAACATACAGTTGTACTTGTACGAAAAGGCACTGACAATGATGCAATATGGCGACTCACTGGTACTGATGCTGGTAAAGTAGTACTAACAAAACTTTCATTGTGGATGCCAGTGATGACACCATCAATATCTGAAGAAGACTGGTTGCTATCTTTTATGAGTCAAGGTGGTAAATCAACGTTGTCATGGTTGACAGTGACCACAGATGCTTTTCAAAGTAACATTAATGGTTTATTTACATGGCAAATAGCTTCTCAGCAAGGTGTTTCTGCACCGCGACATATATTTATCGCATTACAAGATGCTGCACGAGTAGACAATCAAAATCTTAGTATTATGATATTTGACGATCTTGGTGTTTCTGAGGTTTCATTAAGGATAAATGGACATCAAGAACCTTCTGAAGAAATATTGCTAAATTTTGAAAATAATCATGTAGCACGTGCATATCATTGTCTTATGTCGTTTATGGGGCGTGATCAGAACATTGATACTGGTTTACAAATATCACAGCTAGATTTTACAACATTATATCCGATTTATTACTTTTCGCTGGAACATTTAGATTTAACCAGACAATCAGTAGTTGATATAATTTTTCGAGCCCGTGTGACACGACCAGGAGCTATTGCCAATTACAGAGTAATAGCCGTCATACTCAGCGATAAGACGATGTTACTTGAAGGTGTTGGTGGACGAATGAGAGTCGTTGATGCCCCAGTAGAAAATATATAACACGTAATTAGATCACCTGATTTAAAATCAGGATAATAATTATAATGTCATATCATCACGCTAGTGTTACCCTGACTCCTGGTCAGATTAAAAGGCTACAATCAGCATCAAAAAATAACTGTAGAATAAAAATATCACTAAAAAAAGAACAGATGAGCGGTTCAAATAAATTATCGTTGACCAAGCGTCAATTCAGAAACTTCAATGAAGCTAAAAAATCAAATAAAGGTATAAAACTTAATCTTTCTGCAGGAGCTATCAAAGATATTGCTAAGACGGGTGGTATATTTCCACTTCTTGCAGCTATACCAGCATTAATAGCCGCTGCAGCCCCAGCTGTTGCAAAAGCAGCTGCATTAGGCGCTGTTGGAACCGCTGCTGGAATGGCATTAAAGAAAGCAACCGGACAGGGAATCAAAAAAAGGGAAGAGGTCTAAGATTGCCAGGGACCCCATATTCATGGTACGGAAAAGGTCTAAGACTTCCCGGGACAGTTTACTGATATCGCCTATGTCCAATTTTGATTTACTCGACGCTGCTAAAAAACTAAAAATAAAAAACTTTAGAGGTGTTTTTATGCGCGATCAATTACCTAGAGCTGCTAGCAGTTCTGAAACTGGTATTATTAATCTCGATAAAAACTCTGGACCAGGCACGCATTGGGTTGGATATGCAATTGATCCACGTGGAATTATTTATTTCGATTCATATGGATTAGCGCCACCAAAGGAATTTCTTCATTATGTCAGCAATAATATTGCTCCAATTTTGGTATTCAACGTTACCAACATGTACATTAACTGATCCACCAATATGTGGTCGTGAAGTACTTAATGTACTTGATGCTATATCAAAATCAACAAAACCACCTCATAAAGTCGTGCATGAATATACCACATTGTCACATTTAAACAGACATTGATAAATATAATGGTAGATATTTACGGAAGATCTTCTCGCAAAGCTCAGCAGCAAGCTGATTTATCTAAATACGCAACTCTTGATCAACTCAGAAATGAGATTGACGATTTATTAAATATTACAAGTGTGGATCAAAATGAAGTCGTTGTTTTTCAGGATAAACAAGGGCGATTAAAAACGAGTAACATACAACTGACAGATGTAATCGTACGAATTCCTACCGCAGTTGTTGATAATATCGTTATTTTCTCCGATCAGGGTAAAATACAAGATTCTGGTAAGTCAGTTAACGATTTTATCAAGTGAGCTGGTGATTCATTCAGGGGTAGCATTATCATGAATCGAAATAAAATTATAGACCTTGGAAATCCAACCGTAGATACAGACGCCGCAACAAAAAATATGTCGACGATCAAGAATCTAAGTATGTGTTAGTCAACGGTGGTATAATGCGTGCATTTCTCAACATGAATAATAATGGTATTAATAATCTTAGAACACCAGAATCTGATTTTGGCGCTGCAACGAAGAAATATGTAGACGATAGCAACATTCCTACGACAACTTCGCTAAAAACAATCAATGACGAAATGACCACACTCAATGGTACTTTTACTAGACACGTGGAAACGTTTTTAAATTTTCGTAGAAACATAAACAAAACCATTAAAGATTTTTTTTGGGAACAACCAACTGTTGACATAAAACTAGCTGACGTTAACATGAAACTCAATGATATTGTTAGTGGAATACCTAATATTGTTCAAAAAACTAATCTGATTAAAATTCCTCACAATCAGATCGTCAATATCGTGTACACAGTAACATCAGGATTAACAACATGGTCACAGCAAAATAACACTATTAAATATACCGCGAAGGTTACTGGTGTGTATAGACTGTCTATCTTTAGCTCTGCAAAGTTTAAAATTTATACTACAACATTTCCGTGGCGTCATTCAACTGATGCTTTCTCTGGAGTTGTATCTATAGTGTTAAATAAAGATGCTGAAGAAATATTCTTACTGGAAGCAGATGATCAAACAATAACCGCAACGTCTTACTGGTGGTGTTTGGAATTTGTAGCTGAAACACCACAATTAGTCACTTAATATAATAATAATGGATCAACACCAAAGACCTCAGTCCTACATCGACGTTCAACGTTACAGATACAATCAAGTATATGAACGTCTGACTAAACTAAAGGATTTTATTGATTATTATAACATAAAAATAAA